>JASVEL010012301.1:0-99013 GCA_032618575.1 Nicotiana noctiflora
AGTCTCCTTATTTCGAGACAAACAGATTATGTTATATTTCTTTGAGACTTTTATGTGTATTATTCAGTAGTAGTTCGTGAGTTGGTGACTCCACGTCTTGGGTAGAGGATTTCAGTATCAGTTATCTTGAAACTACTTATTTCTATTTTTATAAAGTCTTCCGCACTTGTTTAATTAAGATTATGATTTTTGTTGTTAAATTGAGTAGGAAATATTACTAAAATTAGGATAATGTGAGTAAAGTGGCTTGCCTAGCTATCACGAGTAGGCGCCATCACGATCCCGATGTTGGGGGATAATCCGGGTCGTGACAAGTTGGTATCAGCGCTCTAGGTTATATAGGTCTCACCACTCACGAACAAGCTTAGTAGAGTTTGAGAGGTAGGTACGGAGACGTCTGTACTTGTCCTCCAGAGTCTATTGAGTTAGGAAAGAGTCTCTCATTTGTTCCTTCTTGTCGTGCGATTTGTTCCTCAAATACCGATTGAACTTCTACTCTGTCCTTTCGCAGATGGTGAGGACACATGCTTCTTCATCCGCTGATCAGCAGCCTGAGCCCCAGGCAGCTCCCGTAAGGTGCAGTGGCTGAGGCCGTATCAGAGGCCGTGGTAGGGGCAGAGCTCAGCCCCCGGCAGCTACTCCAGAGGTGGAGCCTCATATTGATATTGGCGAGGAGGTTCTAGTCCCAGCAGCTTAAGTGGGCCCAGCTCAGGTCCTAGGAGAGGCTTTATTTACCCGGATCTTCGGGAGGATTTGGTCGGGATAGCGGGATTTATGGACAGCATTGCCAGAGCGGGCTTATTATCGGTTGCACCAGCCGCTTCTCGGGCGGGGAGGGGCCCGGACTCCTATCGCTCATCTCCGGAGCCGGTAGCTCCTCAGCCTTAGGCACCAGTGGTTCGGCCAGTTATGGCCACACAGTCAGGTACCACGGCTCATGCCAGAGATGGAGCGGCCATGACTTCTGATTCTTTATGGAGACTTGATCGGTTCTCCAAGCTGTTTGCCACTACTTTCAGCGGTGCCACATCAGAGGATCCTCGGGATTTCTTATTCAGTTGCCATGAGATTCTCAAGACTATGGGGATCGTGGAGTCCAATGGAGTTGACTTCTGTACATTCAGGCTTTCAGGATCCGCCAAGACTTGGTGGAGGGATTATTGTTTGACTCGACCAGCAGGGTCCCCGGCTTTATCATGGGATCAGTTTGCAGAGTTATTTCTGGAGAAGTTTCTCCCTAGTACTCAGCGGGATGCACTTCGGAGGCAGTTTGAGCGCCTCCAGCAGGGCACTATGACGGTCACTCAGTATGAGACGAGATTTGTTGATTTGGCTCGTCATGCGATGGTGATACTTCCCACATAGCGGGAGAGGGTTCACAGGTTCATAGATGGGCTTAATCAGCCAATTAGACTTCAGATGGCTATGGGAGTGGGGAGTGATATTTCATTTCAGGAGGCAGCTAATGCAGCACGTAGAGTTGAGATGGCTCTTGCTCGGGGAGGTGGTTATTCTTCAGACAAGAGGCCTCGTCATTCAGGCAGGTTTAGTGGTTCTTCTTCTGGTGGCAGAGAATCTTTTGACAGAGGCCAGTCTTCCAGGCCTTTCCATTCCGCCCTTCAGGCTTCACAAGGTGGACCAGGTGATCGTGGGTTTCGCGGCCATTATTCAGATCATCCTCCTATTGATGCTCAACCTCTTCAGAGTGTTCGTGGAGGCCATTCAGGTCGTCAGGGCCAACAACCCCATCAGCCTAGGAGTTTCTACGGTTGTGGTGACCCAGGTCATTTTGTCAGGTTTTGCCCTCGAGCGACGGGCAACACTCAGCAGCGGGGCCCTCGTCCCATAATTCAAGCCCTAGCTGACCCTCAGCCTGCCCAGCCAGCCAGAGGCGGGGGTAGAGATTATAGAGGTGGAGGTCGAGACCGTAGAGGTGGAGACCGTCTAGCCAGAGGTAGAGGTCAGCCAGTTGATGGTCGTCCTAGAGACGCAGCTCAGAGGGGAGGTGCAGATCCCCGATTCTATGCTTTACCAGCCAGGCCAGAGGCAGAGGCATCAGATGCCGTGATTACAGGTACCATTCTTGTGTGTGGCAGAGGTGCTTCAGTATTATTTGACCCTGGGTCTACATATTCATATGTGTCTTCCTACTTTGCACCGTATTTGGCCGTACCCAGCTATGCTCTGGATATTCTAGTTTACGTGTCTACACCAGTGGGCGACTCCATTATAGTCGACCGGGTGCATCATTCATGTGTAGTTATCTTTGGGGGTCTTGAGACCCGTGTTGATCCGTTGCTTTTGGACATGGTGGATTTTGATGTCATATTGGGGATGGACTGGTTGTCCCCATACCATGCTATTCTAGATTGCCATGCCAAGACTATGACATTGGCCTTGCCAGAATCACCCCGACTATAGTGGAAGGGTACCTCAAGCCACTCCGTTCGCACCGTTATTTCCTATGTTAAGGCTCGGCGCATGGTCGAGAAGGGATGTCTAGCTTATCTGGCTTATGTTTGTGATTCCAGCACAGATGTTCCTTCTATTGATTCAGTCTCCATTGTACGGGAGTTTCCTGAGGTTTTTCCTTCAGACCTGCCGGGCATGCCACCCGACAGGGATATTGATTTCTGTATTGATCTGGCACCGGGCACTCAGCCCATCTCTATTCCACCCTATCGTATGGCCCCGCCGGAATTAAAAGAGTTGAAAGATCAGTTGCAAGACCTTCTTGAGAAAGGCTTTATCAGGCCCAGTGTTTCCCCCTGGGGAGCACCTGTATTATTTGTAAAGAAGAAAGATGGCTCGATGCGGATGTGTATTGATTACCGGCAATTGAACAAAGTGACAATAAAGAATAAGTATCCACTGCCGAGGATTGATGATTTGTTTGACCAGCTCCAGGGAGCGAGGGTGTTCTCAAAGATAGACTTGAGGTCAGGCTACCATCAGCTGAAGATCAGGGCGGCTGACATTCCTAAGACAACCTTTCGCACGAGATATGGGCATTATGAGTTCTTGGTCATGTCCTTCGGGTTGACAAATTCCCCAGCAGCATTCATGGAATTGATGAATCAGGTATTCAGGCCTTACTTAGATCTGTTCGTGATAGTCTTTATAGATGACATCCTCTGGTATACTCCCGCAGCTAGGAAGAGCACGAGCAGCACCTCAGAGTGGTTCTTCAGACTCCGAAGGATAATCAGCTATATGCCAAATTTTCGAAATGTGAGTTATGGTTGATTTTAGTGGCATTTCTGGGTCATATCGTATCAGTGGAAGGTATTCAGGTGGACCCAAAGAAGATTGAGGCAGTCCAGAATTGGCCTCGACCAGCTTCAATGATCGAGATCCGGAGTTTCTTGGGGTTAGCAGGTTACTACCGTCGATTTGTAGAGGGATTCTCTTCTATTGCAGCTCCGATGACCAGGTTGACCCAGAAGGGTATCCAGTTCCAGTGATCAGGGGAGTGTGAGGCGAGCTTTCAGAAGCTCTAGACAGCCTTGACCACTATGCCAGTGTTGATATTACCTATGGGTGCAAGGCCTTATGCAGTTTATTATGACGCATATCGTACAGGGCTTGGAGCGGTATTGATGCAGGATGGTAAGGTTATCGCTTATGCTTCGAGGCACTTAAAAATACATGAGAAGAATTATCCAGTTCATGATCTTGAGTTAGCAGCAGTGGTTCATGCCTTAAAGATCTGGAGGCATTATCTATATGGTGTGACGTGTGAGCTATACACTGATCACAAAAGCCTACAATACTTGTTCAAGCAAAAGGAGTTGAATCTACGACAGCGGAGATGGTTAGAGTTGCTGAAAGACTATGATGTTACTATCTTATATCACCCAGGTAAGGCCAATGTGGTAGCCGATGCATTGAGTAGAAAGTCTGTCAGCATGGGTAGTCTTGCATTCATTCCGGTCAGTCAGAGACCTTTTGCTTTAGATGTCCAGGCCTTAGCCAACCGATTCGTGAGATTAGACATTTCTGAGCCTAGCAGGGTGTTAGCCTGCACGGTCTCTCGTTCTTCTTTATTAGAGCGTATCCGTGAGAGGCAATTTGATGATCCTCATTTGCGTGATTTGAGAGATACAATACAGTGGGGAGGTGCCACAAAGGTAAATCTAGATTATGATGGGGTATTGAGATTGCATGGTCGAGTTTGTGTGCCCAATGTCGAAGGGATTCGAGAGTTGATCTTAGCGGAGGCCCACAATTCGCGATATTCTATTCACCCAGGCGCCGCGAAGATGTACCAGGACTTACGGCAGCACTATTGGTGGCGTAGAATGAAGAAAGATATCATTGCGTATGTCGCTCGGTGTCTGAATTGTCAGCAGGTGAAATATGAGCACCAGAGACCTGGTGGTGTATTCCAGAGGATTGAAATTCCCGAGTGGAAATGGGAGAGGATCACTATGGACTTCGTTACTGGACTTCCTTTGACTCGGAGGAAATTTGATGCTATTTGGGTCATTGTTGATAGGCTGACCAAATCAGCACACTTTATTCCAGTATCTGTCCCCTACTCGTCGGAGAGGTTAGCGGAGATTTACATTAGGGAGATTGTTCGTCTTCATGGGGTGCCAGTATCTATTATCTCTGATCGGGGTACACAGTTTACCTCGCGGTTCTGGAGAGCGGTCCAGCAGGAGTTAGGCACCCAAGTTCAGCTAAGTACAGCTTTTCATCCTCAGATGGATGGCCAGTCCGAGAGGACTATTCAGATTCTAGAGGACATGCTTTGAGCCCGTGTTATTGATTTCGGAGGCTCGTGGGACCAGTTTCTGCCATTAGCAGAGTTCGCCTACAATAACAGTTACCAGTCTAGCATCCAGATGGCTCCGTATGAGGCGTTGTATGGTAGGCGATGTCGATCTCCAGTTGGATGGTTTGAACCGGGAGAGGCTCGGTTGTTGGGTACAGATTTAGTTCAGGAGGCCTTGGATAAGGTCAAGACTATCCAGGAGAGATTGCGTTCAGCTCAGTCCAGACAGAAGACTTATACGGATCGTAAGGTTCGAGATGTAGATTTCATGGTTGGTGAGCGAGTATTGCTCCGAGTGTCGCCTATGAAGGGCGTGATGAGGTTCGGGAAGAAGGGCAAGCTCAGCCCTAGGTATATTGGTCCATTTGAGATTCTAGACCGAGTGGGAGGGGTGGCTTACATACTAGCTTTGCCGCCTAGCTTATCAGCCGTGCATCCAGTTTTTCATGTATCTATGCTCCAGGAAGATACCACGGCGATCCCACACATGTGTTAGACTTCAGCACTGTCCAATTGGATAATGATCTATCTTACGAGGAGGAGCCGGTGGCCATTCTAGACCGGTAGGTTCGACAGTTGAGGTCGAAGAGTTATCCTTATGTGCGTGTTCAGTGGAGAGGTCAGCCTCCTGAGGCATCGACCTGGGAGTCCGAGTTTGACATGCGGAGCCGATATCCTCATCTATTCCATGACTCAGGTACTTCTTTCTTTTGTCCGTTCGAGGACGGACGATTGTTTTAGAGGTGGAGAATGTGACGACCCAAAGGGGTCATCACTTGTTTTATTAATCATTTCGAGCTTCTGAGGTCTTGAAAACCTCATTCTATGTTGCCTCGATTTACGTGCATGATCCGGGCATGTATCCGAAAAGATTTTGTGATAGAAAATATGAATTCTATGAGAAATTTGGAGAAAAATGATATTAATATTAATATAGTTTACTTCGGTCAACATTTTTTGTAAACAGACCCGGACCCGAGATTGGAAGGTCCCGGAAAGTCTGTAGGAAAATATGGGACTTGGACATGCGTCCGGAGTCGAATTCTGGGGCCTAGAGCCCAAGTTATGAATTTTTATGTGAAATTGTTTTTGATGTGATTATTAAAGGAAAATGAATTTAATTGACCTTGGTATCGGGCTCGTATTTTGGTTCCGACGCCCGGTACAAGTCTTAAATATTATATATGTGCTTTCTACAAAGTTTGGTGACATTCGGATGTCGTTTGATATGTTTTGGACCTTGAGTTCCAAGCCTGAAAAGTTTTGAAAACCAAAAGTATGAAAATCATGAACTTGAGGCTTGATTTGATGAAAACGATGTGATATTGGCGATGTGATCGCACGAACAAGTTTGTAATGTGTTTTTGATGTTGTGTACATGTTTTGTTTGGATCCCGGGGGGCTCGCGTAAAGATCTGGTAGGCCGTTGGATCAATTTCTGAATTTTAACACTGCTGGTTTTTCACCCAGCTGTTGTCTTCACAATTGCGAGTGGTCCCAAGCTGGCCTTGGTTTGCAAATGCGAACCATACTTCGCAAATGCGAAGTTGACTGGATTGAACAATGCTTCGCAAATGCGAAGTCCACCTCGCAAATGCGAGGGCCCTTGAATCTAGCCTTGTTCGCAAATGCGAACATTATGTCGCAAATGCGAACCTCCCAGTTATGCCTTGGCTTCGCAAATGCGAACAAAAGTTTGCAAATGCGAACTTCCCATACTTAGCTTATTTTTCAAACTCCAGAATTTGGTTGGGGTTCGCAATTCCGAACCCCTGTTCGCAAATGCGAACACAGAGACTTGTAAATCACGATTTCCAGCTTCATTTTTCATATTTCACAACCCAAAAACATCCATTGGTGATTTTTCACGAACTCCCTCTTCTTCAAAGCAATTGTAAGTCACATTCTACTTAATTCTTTCAATTTCTAACAACATTAAACATGTTTTTCAATAGAAATCAAAGGTTTTCATGGTAGAAATTCATGTTTTTGGTAGAATATAGGGTTTTTCATGAATTGGGCAATTGGAACTCGAATTGAGGTCCATATTTAAAACAAATCATATATTTGAACTCGTGGGGGAATGGTTAACCGGATTTTAGTCCGAACCCCGAGTTCTGACCATGTGGGCCTGTGGTCGATATTCACTATTCCGGGAAGAATGTTGTAAAAATTGTAATTGGCCGTATGAATTATTTTGTTGAGTAGTATTGATGATATTAAATCAATTGTGTATAGATACGATTGGATTGGAGCCAAATTTGAAAGGAAAAGGCATTGCCACGGATTGAATTGTTCGTAAACATTCAAGGTAAGTGTTTGTTCTATCCTAGCTTGAGGGAATAGGATTGTGTGTTATGTGCTACGTGATCGAGTGCGGTGTATGGGATGTGGTGACGAGCATCCATACACTGGCGTCTAGCATGACCGTGAGTCGTTGTTGATACTTGTTGTGAGACATATTTGAAGATAAATTGTTGAACCCTTGCCGGGTTGTAGAGTTGCTATTGTTTTCCCTTGCCGGGACCATTGTTGTAGTGATTATTGTGTCCCTTGCCGGGACGGTTCATAATTTGTTTTTTTCATTCTCTACCGTTAACTGTGATTGTTATCTGGGTGAGGATGAGTGATAATGCACGAAGGGTGATGCCGTGCCTTAATTTATTGTTTATGCACGAATGTTAATGTCGTGCCTTGTTATTGATTATGCACGAAGGTTAATGCTGTGCCATGTTATTGATTATGCACGAAGGTTAATACCGTGCCTTGTTATTGATTATGCACGAAGGTTAACGCTATGCCATGTTATTGATTATGCACGAAGGTTAATGCCGGTGCCATGTTATTGATTATGCACGAAGGATCATGCCGTGCCTTGTTATTGAACCATGTACGAAGGATCATGCCATACCATGGATGTGAGGATGAGAGTAAAAGCAAAAAGGGTGATGCCGTGCACTTTATTTGCTATTTCGTGAGGATGAGAGTAAAGGCACGAAGGGTGATGCCGTGCACTTTATTTGCTATTTTATTGACTTGACATTACTTGTTTCTCATTATACTTGTTTTTCCTCGTTGATTTAATGATCGTTGTTAACTGTTGAGTTCTTCTGAGATATTCCCTATTGTGTTGTTACTTGATTATTTCTCATTATCTTGTGGCATACATATATAGAACTGCACAGGTTTACGTGGGTGTCTGGTCCTAGGCTTGTCACTACTTCGCCGGGATAGGCCAGGCACTTACCAGCACATGGGGTCGGTTGTGCTGATACTGCACTTCTGTGCGTTTTTGCACAGGTCCAGGTTTCGATCAGGAGCAGCAGCGGTAGATCTTTCGCGTGGAAGTTGATCATATTTGAGACCGAGGTAGCTTGCAGGCGTCCGCAGGCCCGGTGTCTCTTCCTCTTATTTATGTCATTAGCTGTGGTCTCCTTGTTCCGTGACAAACAGATTATGTTATATTTCTTTCAGACTTTTATGTGTGGTATTCAGTAGTAGTTCGTGAGTTGGTGACTCCACGTCTTGGGTAGAGGATTTCAGTATGAGTTACCTTGAAACTACTTATTTCTATTTTTATAAAGTCTTCCGCACTTGTTTAATTAAGATTATGACTTTGGTTGTTAAATTGAGTATGAAGTATTGTTAAAAACAGGATAGTGTGAATAAAGTGGCTTGCCTAGCTATCACGAGTAGGCGCCATCACGATCCCAATGTTGGGGGATAATCCGGATCGTGACATAATGTTACAAATTCCCAGGCTTCTTCTTAGGGAGGTGCTTTCCCATTCACCAAAGAACAATATGAGCAAATTATGCAAATCCTGAATAGCAATCACAATGGTACTTCATCTTCCACTTCACTTGCAAATGTAGCAGGTACTCATGTTGCTCTCTTGGCTTCATCATCTCCTAGCTTATAGGAATGGATCATTGATACTGGAGGCACAAACCACATGGTTTCAGACATTAATATGCTATCTAAAACACTCCCTCTATCTACCGCTGGTAAGCCCACACAAGTGCTTCTACCTAATGGAGATGTTACCCTAGTCACACACATTGGAGATAGTCACATTTATAACAACAATGTTATTAAATAAGTTTTCTATGTACCTTAGTTCAAATTCAATCTTTTATATGTTTCAAATGTGACAAGAGATCTGAAATGCTTTGCCTACTTTTGTCTGATTTCTGTGTATTTCAGGATCTCTTTAGTGGCAGGGTGAGGGAGATTGGTGGGAGAGAGATGGTTTGTATTTTCTGCAGAGGCATGGTTCCAAGAGACTCACTGCCATTTCACTGGCTGCAGCTAGAATAAAAACACACAGGAGGAATTCTATTATAGATGTTGACTTGTGGCACAAAAGATTAGGTCATGTGTCTAGTGCAGTTATTAATAAAATGTTTCCTGCCAAATTAGCAACTATTACTAATATCATCAATAAATGTACTGTGTGTCCATGTGCTAAGCAAACCAAACTGCCCTTTCCTAATAGTTGTATTAAAAGTAATGCTTACTTTGATCTCATTCATGTTGATGCTTAGGGCCCTTACAAGCATGCAACAGTTGATAGGCATAGATTCTTTCTAATCGTGGTTGATGATTTCACTAGACTGACCTGGTTGTTTCTCTTAAGATTAAAATATGATGTGTGTAGTATTGACTCAATTTATTGTCTTTGTTCAAACTCACTTCAACAAAGTTCTCAAGGCAGTCAGATCATATAATGGTTCAGAGTTTGTTAACTCTGTTTGTCTTGCTCTATTTCAAAAGTATGGTATTATTCATCAGAAGACTTGTGCATATACCCCTTAGCAAAATGCAGTTGTTGAGAGGAAACATAGACATATTTTGGAGGTGACTAGAGCCTTAAGGTTCCAATCACAAATCCCTATTAAGTACTAGGGTCACTGTGTTCTTGCAGCTGCCTATATTATCACCAGGATGCCAAGTTTTGTTCTAAATGGCTTATCCCCATTTGAGCTGTTATATGGACAAACACCTACCTTGGAGCATTTGAGAATTCCTGGTTGCTTGTTTTATGCCAAACGAGTACAAGAGACAGACAAGCTGCTCCCCAGGGCCATCAATACAGTTCTTATGGGGTTCTTTGACACTCAAAAGGGTTACCTGTTATTGGACATCTCTACTACTTGCTTCTTTATCAATAAAGATGTTTCTTTCAGAAAAGATACCTTTCCCTTTAATGAATCTCATCCCTCTCCTCCTTTATTTCTGTCCTCTGAATCCTCTACTTATGATGCAGACTATACTTCTAATACACATGAGCTTCACAACTCAAATGAAGTCCCTTCTTCTTCTTCCACTCCGAGTCCTGCACGTGGTGCCACCATTCAGGAGACTTCTGTCCAGCTGGACAACATTACTAAAGAAGTGCCACATTTGCTATCTTCAGTTGATCAACATTCTACTGGCCTAAAATGATCCATGAGGACTAAGCAGGCTCCTATTTGGCTAAAAGATTTTGTGACATGTCCCAGTCACAAGGCTGTTCCTTACTCCATTGCTAACAATATTTCATATGATGGTTTGTCTCCCAAGTATCAATGCTACCTAGCTGCCTTTTCTTTTATAGTTGAGCCTACTACATTTGAGGAGGCTGTCAAGGACCCTAGGTGGGTTGAGGCAATGCAAGCTGAGATCACTGCATTGGAATCCAATCACACGTGAGATGTGGTTCCATTACTTCATGACAAAGTTCCAATTGGTGGAAAATGGATATATAAAGTAAAGTACAAAACTACCGGGGAGGTTGAAAGGTTCAAAGCTAGGCTTGTGGCAAAGGGGTATAATTGTCACGACCCCAAATCACGATCGTGATGGCGCCCAACACAATGCTAGGCAAGCCCGACTATTTGAATACTCTCAACCCAAGTACGAAACTTTTTACCAATTAATAGAGTTAAATTTTCAGTTTAACATGATTTTAATCTATGATAATAGATAAATTAGTGCGGAAAACCATGACAGATACCAAAACAACGCCCAACAGATCTGGTATCACGAGTCTATAGCCGATACATACAACCGAATAGCAACCTACACATATAAAGGACTAAAATGTAGAAACAAAGGGGGTATGGGAGGAATCGGGTCATGCGGACGCTATGCAACTACCTCGATAACTTCGGTGTCAAATCTAAGCAACAACAAAGCACCCTACTGAGCCTCTTGAATACCTGTATCTGCACATATGGTGCGGGGAGTAAAGTGAGTACTTCGACTTAGTGAGTAATAGAAATAAATAATGGCTGAAGATAAGAAAACTCATAAAAACACTACACAGTTCTATATCCAACAGTAAAGGCAGTAAACAACAACTAAGTGAGGAAAACAGGTGAATATCCCTCAAACCAGTACAAAATTCACTTACTCATCTCAAAGTCCGATTATTTACTTACACTGTTGCCGCGTGCAGCCTGATCCGTACAGTATACTGTTGCGGCGTGCAGCCCGATCTAATTTATATATATATATATATATATATATATATATATCACTGCAGCATGCAGTCTGATCCATATAATATACTACTGCGACGTGCACTCCGATCCATAAATGTATATGTATATACTGCTGCACGTGCAGCCCGATCCGGTATATATCAAATACCCTCACTATGCTAGGCAAGCCCGACTATTTGAATACTCTCAACCCAAGTACGAAACTTTTTACCAATTAATAGAGTTAAATTTTCAGTTTAACATGATTCTAATCTATGATAATAGATAAATTAGTGCGGAAAACCATGACAGATACCAAAACAACGCCCAACAGATCTGGTATCACGATTCTAGAGCCTATACATACAACCGAATAGAAACCTACACATATAAAGGACTAAAATGTAGAAACAAAGGGGATATGGGAGGAATCGGGTCATGCGGACGCTATGCAGCTACCTCAATAACTCCGATGTCAAATCTAAGCAACATCAAAGCACCCTACTGAGCCTCCTGAATACCTGTATCTGCACACATGGTGCGGGGAGTAAAGTGAGTACTCCGACTCAGTGAGTAATAGAAATAAGTAATGGCTGAAGATAAGAAAACTCGTAAAAACACTACACAGTTCTATATCCAACAGTAAAGGTAGTAAACAACAGCTAAGTGAGGAAAACAATTGAATATCCCTCAAACCAGTACAAAATTCACTTACTCATCTCAAAGTCCGATAATTTACTTACACTGCTGCCGCGTGCAGCCTGATCCGTACAATATACTATTGCGGCGTGCAGCCCGATCATATATATATGTATATATATATATATATATATATATATATATATATATATATATATATATATATATATATATATATATATATATATATATATATATATATATATATATATATATATATCATGCAACATGCAGTCTGATCCATATAATATACTATTGCGGCGTGTACTCCGATCCATAAATGTATATGTATATACTGCTGCACGTGCAGCCCGATCCGGTATATATCAAATACCCTCACTATTGGGTCCTTGACCCATCTCAGTCAATATACACTTGGCCACTCAGAATCATTTAGCTAAGACATTGTTTCCAACCCCAGGTATTTCTCATTTGGATTGCCAATTTCTAAGGCCGGTTTACATTATGTTCAACATGTAAGAATATGACTGAGAGTATACTTTCGACAAATAAAGTGAGGTCAACTAACACAACATACCCCCTAAGGGCTCTACAAATCGGCACAAGGCCCTAGATATGGCAACTAGCCCAAAATATACTGATATTCTTTAAGTCTTAGTCAAAAGTACGATAGAGTCATCAGTCGGGATAGACCAAGTCCGAATCCCAGCAGTTACAAACCCCAGGCTCATCATACAGCGCGTGTATCATCTCAACATAGCATCATGTAGTGCAATTCTGGGGTTTCAAATCCTCAGAACATCATTTATAACCATCACTCACCTCAAGCCGGCCGAAATCCTAGCCCTCCTTGCGCTTTCTTCGCAAATAAACCTCCTCATGCATAGAATATGGTCAAAACCAGAAAGAATACATCACAATAAACTAATGGAACATAACTTGATTGAAAAGACTCGAAAAATTATCAAAATCACGAAGTTGACAAAACCCGAGCCCCGGGCCTGTGAGCACGTGATTTTTGCCCTATAAGAGAATCACTCCCAAAAAAGTCAAAATAAAATAATTTTGGGTTGTGTGTGATTTTTGTGTATTTTTTTTTTTTTTGTTATTTTATTGTTTGTATTTATCTGTGCGTATTTGTTTGTTTAAAATTAATAAAAAATAAAATAAAATACAAAAATATGTCACATTTGGCATTTAGGATTTAATTCTACAACTAGGAGTAATCAAGTTTGTTTTACAAAAATGAAAATTACAAAAATAGGCATCTTTCGCATTTTTTAACATTTAATGTTAAAATTGCGCAATTTTATTTTTATTGGTGTTTATTGTGTATAATAATTATTGTTAGGAGTTTAATTAGTGTTTTTCTAGATAACTTAGTTTATAACTTAATTTAGAATTTTAGTTTTATGAATTAAAAGAAAAGAGAAAAAATAAGAAGAAGAAACTCGGATTGGGCCAATTTTCGGAATTAAAATTAGGCCCAAAAACTAACCCTACCCAACCCAAATATCCCAAACCCTACCCTTAATTTCAGCAGCCCCTTTTCATTTTGTCACATTCCATCTCCCATTTAGAAGACTAAGTCTTCTTCTTTCTCCAAAAAACAACAAACACATTACAAAACCCTAACCCAAACCCTAGCCGCCAACCACCAGCCCTCACCGCCGGCGACCGCCAGCAGCATCACCGCCCTTCGACCCGCTGCTGGAACGCCAGTCACCACTGGCTGTCGACGACCAGCCATGGAGCCTCATCATCGTCTCTATCTCGATCGACTCTTGTAGCAATGAACGACGTCTTCACCACCACTGTCCGTCGCCTTCATCTCCAAAAACAGATAGCCATCGTCGTCGATCGTCCAGCAGCCATGGCCGCCGTTCTCCAACACTGCCCCATCGCGCAGCTTCAACCAACAACCACGCTGCTGCGTTTTCCCGTCCGGCAGTAGAGTCGACAACCAGCCATGGAGTCCCGTCACCACCAAGTTCGTCCATGGCTGTGTTTTCTCCGACGACGAGCAGCCATGTCCGATATCCGTCGTTCGTCACAGCAGTTGGTCGTCATTTTTACAGCAGCTTCGTCCGTCCAGCAGCTGGTCGCCGGCAGCAGTTTCACCGTCAACAACCAGTTCCGTCGCCGCCAGCAGTCACGACATGTTATCTTCGAATTTCTTCTACTTTTCAGATTATTTTTCTTGTTCAAAATGTTAGTTACGATTTTTGTCTTGTTCATTTCAAATTTTCAGATTTGTTGTGCTTGGTTTAAAGTTTGGATGAATATTGTTTTATCCTTCCTATTTTTTTAGATTGATGTTCTTGGTTTAAAGTGTTAGTTATAATTTTTGTTTTGTTCATTTTTATTTTTTAGATTATCTACTTTTCTTTAAAGTGTTGTTTGCAATCTTATCTTGTTCATTAATTCTTCTTCTCTCTCAAGACCTTTTATTCGGTCAGATTTTTCTTCTTGAGTTGTTTGTGTGAATTTGATTTAAGGATTGGTTATAGCTGTGTAGTGACTAGTAGCTAATAATCAGTTAGTTGTAAATCAGAGAGGTTTAAATACAGATTGTTAAGGGATTTTTCAGGGTATATTTGGATGATAGAAGATTTAAAATATTTAGTGTTAGTGGTATGCGAGTAAGAATATGCAATATGTCATTAACTAATGAATACTTTAAACAAAAAGGGGATCTGTAGTGTAAGAATACACCATGCCTAATGTCTTTAAAGGCTGGAAATCAGAAACAAGAGGGATTAATGATAAAAGGGTGCAAAGGCACATGGGAAAGGAATAAAAACAGGCTAAAAGTAAAAGTTTGGAATAAAAATGGACCAATGTTAGTCTTTAAATAGACTGATTTAGGAGAAGTAGGAGAACTTAAGCACTGAAATATTGAGAGAAAGATTGAGAGTTTTTGGCAAAAGATTGAAAAAATAGAGTTTATTTTTCAGAAAATAATAGAGCTAAAAGAGTGACATTAAAGCTGAAATTTTCTTACTAGATTTCAGATTTCAGAAAATAGTTGAAGTGTTGGGTTATTATTCCATTGAGTGTTATTAAGATATTTTGTTACTGTTCCCTTGGTTTTCTGCTGATTTTTTCTTCGGATTCAAATCTGCACTGGGTATTTGTTTGATTATACTGGCTGTTGCTGCTCTACTGTTGTTGCTATGTTGTTGCTTTGCTACTGCTGACTATCTTCTTCTTTGCTTTCCAAATACCAGGTACACAACTAATACATTGGTTCTTGTAAGTTGAAAATTGAAGCTTGAATGCAAAGAAAAATGAAGATCTGAAATTTTAAACTTATTATAGTTCTTTACTTATTTTGTATATACATTAGAATATTTATTCCTTTAGAATCATGTAGATGTTTGTTTATGTATGACTGAACACTTTATAATAGTGTAGTGTGCGAACTTCATATGTATGCCAGTTAAAAGGTATTAATGGCGCGATAGGCTATTTTATGTTATTATATATATTTTTTTAAAAATGTCATAAACAATTTAGGCCATTTAGACTATTCTTGGATAATCCGATAGTTACCACTAAACAAAAGGTTATTTTGAATCTTATAGGAATATTGTTTAATTAGATATAATTGGTTAATTTCAGCATGTAAATGACTTAGATTAAATAAAATCAGACTTTCAAGTTTTTTTTTTACCTTAAGTAGAAGACCACTTTAAATTGGCAGAATATTTATTAACAAAAATAATACCATTTTTAGTTTGCAAAGTATGAGTATGTATAAAAATAAGTTAGTTTGGCCCAACTAAAATAAAGATTGGCCCGGGTCCATGTTTTGTACTACTCATGTTGGGCCTGAGCCCATAATTGTCAAAAGACCGTATAGCCATACTTATTTTAGAATTAGCAAATTGTGGTCGAAACCCGGTTACAATGAGTTTAAATCATGTGAATAAATTAGAATCTTTTCTTATTTTGTATTTTTTAGAAATGAATTTAATAAAGAAAATATAGCAACTTTAGGATCATCCTTTTAAATAAATAAGATGAATCCCGCCGAATAAAAAAACATAAAATTGCGGGATTTTCCTAAATGTATATATAAAATACTTAGATTTTGAGATGTGTTTTTTCTTAGCGAATTTCACGGCCTTCTCAAAAATGTAAATAAGTAATCGCTCTAGGCGCGTATTTTAGTAATTTTACCTTCTTAAATACGGGTGTGCATTTCATGCGGCCCAAATCCAAATCCCAAAATGTTGAATAAGAATGTGTCGAGGATCCGGGTGCATTTCATGTGACGTGATTTGAAACATATTTTTAGGCAACATTCTCTTTCGTAAATAATAATAATAATAAAAGCGGTAAAGGGATATTAATTCGCATTAAGTACATAACTGTTAAAATTAGATAAATAAGCCAAATATGACAGTTAAGCGACCGTGCTAGAACCACGGAATTCAGGAATGCCTAACACCTTCTCCTTTAACAGAATTCCTTATCCGGATTTCTGGTTCGTGGACTGTTAAACGAGTCATTCTTTTCCTCGATTCGGGATTCAACCGGTGACTTGGGACACCTTAAATCTGCCAAGTGGCGACTCTGAATTAATTTAATAAATCCCGTTTTGATTGTCCTTTAATTGGAAAAACTCCACTCGCACCCTCGCGGGTCAGCGGAAAAAGGAGGTGTGACAGCTCTGGCGACTCTGCTGGGGACATTTGACCCAGAACCACTGGTTCGGGGTTTAAGAATTCGAGCTTTGAATAATTGTTGTATTTGGCTTATTATTATCTGATTTTATTATATGTTTGTATTTAATGTGCTAAATGTTGTTTTTACCGCTTTGATATTTTTATGAATTGTACATATAAATTGTGCCGAAACCAATCTCCTCTCTGAGTCTTCTAAATCATGAAGAAGGGTGCACTTCGTGTGACTTCTTTTCTGTATAGTGTCTAATTCCCACTTTAGAACGAGGTTTGGATAAGTTACAAAACCGGTGAAGCTTCTGTATTCCCGGGTTGCTGCCTCCTCCTCGGCTCGAGCTGTCCGCTCGGGTAAGCCAAGTCTAGAACAGATAAACCCAGGTTTTTGAACCTAGAATAACAAAGCTTCATGCCGGATCCCTAGTAAGAACGTTTATTTGCATCATGTTGCATTTGACTTAGGGGACTCAACACAGGGGTTGGGTCCGTCTAGGACAGGTGACCTGAAATGAAAAGACCATCCTGCTGCATCCTGTTTGTTTTATGCATTTATTTGTTTCAGACTTGCATGCTGACCGGTTTTTAAATATGGAGAATTTTTTTTTTAGTTTGTTTTTTAAAAAAAAAAAATAGAAAAAAAGAAAAAAAAAGAAAAAACGTTTTTTTTTTTATTTTTAATTAAAAAAAAATTTTGTGTGTTTTATTCTTAAAATAATAAAAAAATAGTTTACTTGTTTTTCAGTAAAATAAAAAATAGTTTTCATTTAGAGATTGTAATTTGTTTTTATTAAACCGAACTACGCGGGTTTGATTCTCATTGGATGTGAGATACGTAGGCAACCTTTATCAGGTCCAACTTCCCCTTTTGCAAAAATAACCAAAAAACATCAAAACTAAATTTTTTTTTTCTCGTCGTAAATAAATCGGTGGTGCTGTTTTCAAAAAACAACCGAATGTTCCCGAAAGGGACGCCGGAAGGCTGATTTCGTATAAACGGCCACCTTTGGGTCAATTTTTTTGATTTCGATCAATTTACCCCACAGCCTTAAAATCTTCGTCCCCGAGACGTTGAAAGGCCGTGATTGAAAACTAATTTTTTTATTTAGCAAAACAAAGTTGTTTTCCTTTATTTAAATCACCTTAATAAATGTGCAGGATGAGCACGAATCAGAATAAATCATTTTCAGTCTTTAGCGAGGTCCCTCGGCAGCTCCACATATGGTGGAACGATTTGGAAGACAGTAGCAAAAAGATAGTAGAAAGAATTTTGGGAGGTTTTGTTAATCTGCTGAATATCAAGCCGAGGAAAGACATCATCGAGGCACTCATATCGTTCTGGGATCCGACCCGCAATGTGTTCCGTTTTGTCGACTTTGAACTGACACCCACGCTAGAGGAGATTGCAGGCTATGCAGGATTAAATGGGAAATTAAGAGGGCAATACCTACTTTCACCAAGACCGGTATCTCCGCATGGGTTTCTGGATTTGCTAAGCATTAGTCGGAAGGTGAAAAATGATGATTTATTAGGAGGATGTTGCGATCTCCAATTCTTATACCAACGGTACGGCACTCCTCGGGGTTTTGAAGAGTCAAACCTTGGACTAACTCACGCAGGGAATAGAACCAAGTGGGAGGCCAGACGAATTCTAGCGTTCATAACAACATTCTTGGGGATTGTGATTTGTCCACGCGAAGATAAGAAAATAGAGATAAGTCTTGTAGGAATAGCCGATGTTGCAATCAAAAAGGCTACCAACACGGTAGTCCCTTTGGTTTTGTCCGAAATCTATTGAGCCTTAATGGTATGCCGAGAAGGGGGCAATTTCTTCCAAGGATGCAATCTGTTACTCCAATTGTGGATGCAAGAACACCTCCATCACCGGACACAATACATGAACCATGGGTTGATCGGAAAAAACTGTATCAGGGGTTTTGAAGAACGGATGATAGGTGCTGTATTCCCTGAAGGCGTCAAGGCATGGCTTGCACGACTAAGCTCAATAGAAGCCGATCAGATTGAATGGGCGTTCGGGTGGTTACCCGATACTGAAGTAATATATATGGCAGCCGAGGAGTGTTATATTCTTCTGATGGGGATCCGCGGTGTCCAACCATATGTTCCTCATCGTGTATTACGTCAACTAGGAAGGTTTCAGGTTATTCCTACGGATCTAGATCTGAGAAAGTACGCCATTGAGTTGAGCCCAGGAGTCGTATTCCCCGAAGAAAAGATTAGAAAGCTGTGGCATGAATGTAGATTCCTTGAGCCTAAAACTATGGTTCGTGAACTGGCTAAGGGTGAGGTCGATCCAAAGTACAACGTGTGGTTCGGGAAAAGGTTTCAGATTCGTCGGAAATGTTCTAAAAGAGCCCATGTCCAACAGTTCACGGAAGATTCACGGGAGCAATGGAATTGGCTAGCAAAGGAGGAAGGGTACAGGACGAAGATTGGTAGGATAGAACAGCAGGTCCGGGACCTTCAATTCGAGAAGAGTATGCAAGCTGCCGCCGACAAGGGAGATAAAAAGAAGTTGGCACAAGAAAATGACTTGTTGAGAGCCCAAATCCAGCAAATGAAAAGGGATGCTGACAGACAATTGAGGAGTCGATCAGACGAAAAATTGATAAGGGGTTTAAAAAATCAAGTCACGGATGTCCAAAAAGAATTGGAAGAGTCAAAGGCCCAAACGATGAGGATCCGTACTAGCTGGAGAAGGGAGGCACATCAACATGCACTTCATCTACAGCAAGTGGAAAAAGATTATACTGAGGTCATCACCAGTCTGAGAGAAGCAAATGTTACCCTCAGGGAACGGGTCTTCAAACAAGCCTGGGATGCTGAGGTAGACCTCGACCGTTGCCACAATTTGATGGCCCGATTGCAAGAACAAGTGGATAGGCTCTTAGATCAGGTCACCAACAACGCTCGAAGATTGGGGGTGAAGAACCAGCAGATAGAACAGCTACTCAGAGAAAGGGACATGATCAAAGACAGAATTGGAAGAGATCGGGCATTATGTCACCATGAAGTGCTTAGCTTGTGAACAAATGCCCCGCGCCGCCCTTTTTGCTTCGGTTATGGACTATGTTCATCGGATCATGAGAGAGTTAAGGGGACTACACAGGGACCTCACACCAAGGCCCGCGGCAAGGCCGGACGATGCCTCGCGGGCCCCTAGGAGTTTAAGAGCATTAGGCTATTGATTAAAAGATGTATTTTTTTATTTTTTAAAAAAAAAAGAAAAAAAAATGGTTGGCATTTTTTATTTATTATTTTTATGTTTTTTCTTGAGTCAAGCATTTCTCTCATTTTTGTTGATTATTGAAAGTCATGTTTTGTAACCGTAAAGGTTTTCATTATAAGAATTCCAGAATTTCGCCACAATCTTGTTATCAGAACTACGCTCGGTCTGATTCACGCAGGGACGTGATACGTAGGCAATCCACATAAGATTCGACCACCACTAAAAAAAAAGAGAAAAATGGGGAGGTTAATAACAATAAAGTTTTCAAGGATGAGAGAAGAAGAAAAAGAAAAGTCGGAATGACGCATGCGAGGAATACATGTAGAAATGGTTAATTGATTAGGTGCATTGCATCCAACATGTGATAACATGCCTGTTAAATTCAGTGAGCTAACAAGTTTGTTGCAATTTACCAGAAAGGTTTAGCAGTGACTTGACAGAGTATACTGGCCGATCACCCTTACCATACCAGATCAAAAGGTCCAATTCCAGCAAGCATGTCTAGTTCAGACAAAAGTATCGATGGGGAGAAAACAGAGATACAAATCATGAAAGAGGAGATGGACCGGTTAAGACAACAAATGACAGAGATGCACCTAGCCTGGGCTAGGGGACAATCATCACCAAACCTTCCTACTCTTACACCAGCACCAGAGCGTCCGCCCATGGATCCCTCGACCAGTGCACCAATCTATCCTTATTATCAAGAGGAAAACCCATATATCCCCCCGGTTTCACCAGCCAGGCAAAATCCTCCTCCCCCGGTTACCCCTGTTTTTGTGGCACCTCCACCTGCTCCTTTATAAAAATCGTCCAGTGAGCCGCTTTTTCAAATCCACGACAATCATTGTTATTCTCCTGAGCCTACCTTTAAGGCTCCTGAACCGCATTCACACACCCCTCACTGGGATAACCCGGCAGAACCGGAAAAGCACCTCCCGAGTTTGGAGCATGAGGAAGTTATTCGAAAAGTTAAAAGCCCGGAGCAGTCCTTCAGGAATATGCATGGTTTGGGCAACCAGGTCAGTGTCGTGTACAAAGACCTGTGTCCATTCCCAGATGTCCAGTTGCCAGCCGGATTCAAAACGCCCAAGTTTGACTTATACGAAGGGCATGGTGATCCTGTAGCCCACCTCCGAGGGTTTTGTAGTAAAATGCGAGGAGCCGGAGGACGGGACAAGATTCTGATAGCTTACTTCGGTCAGAGTCTGGGAGGATCTGCGCTGGAGTGGTACACTAGACAAAACCCCAGCAGATGGTTTACGTGGGATGACTTGGCTCAAGCTTTTATCGGCCAGTTCCAGTACAATCTTGAAATAATCCCCGACCGCTTATCATTGCTAAAATTAGAGAAGAAACCCGCTGAAAGTTTCAGGGAATTTGGTTTCCGCTGGAGGGAACAGGCAGCCAGGGTAGATCCGCCGATGAGAGAGAGCGAGATGGTGGATTACTTCCTGCGGACACTAGAGCCAACCTATTTCGGACATCTGGTGACGTCCGTGGGCAAATCATTCACCGAGGTGATAAAAATGGGGGCTATGATCGAGGAAGGTTTGAAAGCCAACAAGATCATGAGCTACTCAGCATTGAAAGCCACCACTCAGGCTATCCAAAGTGGTACTGGAGGAGTACTCGGGAAAAAGAGGAAAGAGGAAGTCGCGGCGGTCGAGTCCGGGACATGGTTCAGAAACAGAGGCCCCGCACCCCAATATAGCCCGCCCCAGCCTCACCACCAAAATTACTTCCACAATCCATATAACCACCCGCAACATTACTATCCAGAACCTGATCCCCATTTTACTGTCCATCATGCTCAGTCATATGTCGCACCTCCCGTCCATGCACCGTGGCGTGCACCAAACCCGCAAAACAATTACCCACCCCAAGAGCCTACAGAAACCCCTCGGGCGCGAGTTTTCGTCCGAACCAGGCATTCAAGGGCAACAGGGCGCCAAGGCCAAAGACTTTCACTCCCTTAGGAGAGTCTTACACCAGTCTGTTCCACCGATTGAAGCAAGTAGGGTTGCTAAATCCGGTTGAAGCTAAGCTACCAAACCTTCTTCCAAAGAACCTGGACCATTCAGTAAATTGTGCATACTGCTCAGGATGTCCGGGACACGACACGGAAAAGTGTTGGAGGTTGAAAACAGCCATCCAGGAGCTCATCGACACTCGCAGAATTGAGGTCCAGACTCCAACCGAGCCCAACATCAACCAAAACCCACTTCCAACTCATCATGAGACCAACATGATCGAGTTGGTACGGGTAGAAGAAGGAAAGGAGAAAGCCTCTCAGACTGTAATGATGATCAAGTCTAGTGGGGTAGGAATGAGAAAGGGGCCGAGCCTTGATGAGCCATCCATTAGCAAGAAGGACGTACCAGGAGGGTCGGAAGTAGAAAAGGAAAGTGTGAACGAAGTACCGGTGAGGCCGGGGAAAGCAAAAATAGTTGTACCAGGGGTAGTAACCAAGCTCGTCTTGACGGTGGCAGGTGTTCGAATGGATCCTTTCATCATCAAGCCAGCAATACAGTTTCCAATAACTGATAGCAGAGCTATTCCATGGAATTATGATCGGACCACGACAACCTACAAAGGAAAGGAAGTGAAAGAGGAAGTTTGCGAAGCGCAAGGTTTGACCCGCTCGGGGAGATGTTTTGCCCCCGCGGAGTTGAGGAAGACTGCTCCGGCAACATTGAAAAAGCCGGTGACTGACGAAGAGGCAGAAGAATTCCTGAAAAAGATAAAGCTGCATGATTATTCCGTCCTAGAACAGCTGAAGAAGACTCCCGCGCAAATCTCATTGCTATCCTTGCTGATACATTCTGAAGAACATCGGCAAACTTTGATAAAAGTTCTGAATGAGGCCCACGTACTCGATAAAATCTCGGTGAGTCATTTGGAGAAGATCACCAATAGGATCTTCGAAGCGAATCAGATCACTTTCACCGATGACGAGTTGCCTGAGGAAGGCACCGAACACAACAACGCTTTATATCTTACGGTAAAATGTGAGGAGTCGGTTGTTACCAAAGTCCTTGTCGATAATGGGTCCAGTGCTAACATCTGTCCTCTCTCTACACTGAACAAGTTGAAAGTGGACACCGGTAGGATACGCAAGAACGGCATATGTGTTCGAGGGTTTGATGGAGGAGGCAAGGCATCGGTCGGGGACATAGTGTTAATCTTGACAATTGGACCGGTGGAGTTCACCATGGAATTCCAGGTGCTGGACATGGTAGTGTCATATAACCTTCTGATAGGGCGACCATGGATCCATGCCGCAAGAGCAGTTCCATCCAGCCTACACCAACTCGTCAAGTTTGAGCGGGACCAACAGGAGATCGTTGTCCATGGAGAGAATGATCTACAACCAGGCATCGTCGTCCCCTTTGTTGAGACAGAAGAAGATGTTGGGCCATGGGTATACCAGATCTGCGATGTGGTATCCGCCAACCGAGTTCCAGAAGGGGAATGCATTCCCAATGACAGAATAATTACTGCAGACGTCATGGTGGCTCATGAAATGTTGAGACACGGTTTCATACCCGACAAAGGTCTAGGTGCATCTCTGCAAGGAATCATACAACCGATATCTGTGGTTGAAAACGTAGGAACCTTCGGCTTGGGATTCAAGCCAACATCAGAAGACATCCAGCGAGCCAAGAGGAATAAGTAGAAGACATGGGTGCTCACGAAGCCTGTTCCACGCCTTTCCCGATCTTTTGTCAAGTCTGGAGTAAGAGGACATCCGACGACAAAGGTTCCCAGTCCTATGGTTAGGCCGGACGAAGAGTTCTTAAGAAAGTTCGAGGACCTATTCGCAGATGTATGCATGCTCGAGGATGGCGAAGGATCCAGCCATGCCGAGATACAGTTTGTGGGATCGAAAGCAAAGTTGAATAATTGGAAGGCTACTCCTCTCCCTGTCCGGAAGGAGTCTTGGTAGTTTGTTTTGGATTGTTTTCTTTTGAAATTTTGTGTTGGGATTGTCCCCGAAGTAAAATCCATTTGTTTCACTTCATTTTGATTTGAGTTCGCAAGTTTGTTTTTCCTTGTACTGTTCCCATTAATGAAATTTGGTTCCTTTCGTTTCTAATTTTGTTTATTTTTCCTTCTTTTTACTTTTCTGAGCAGCTTTCTTTCAACTGATCTTAATGATATGGCGTGCTTAAAGATCAATCAATCCAGTCTAGAAAGTCAATCGGGTTTGGAAATAATAACGCATGAAATAAGAAGTGACGAGAGTGGACCGGAATACGGCGATGATGAAGCCGTAGAAGAAATCGGTGAAGAATTAAGTCACTTCGAGGAAAAACCCAAACCAAATTTAAATGATACTGAGGCTGTTAATCTGGGGGACACAGATGACGTCAAAGAAACTAGAATAAGTGTCCATATTGAACCCAACCCGAGAGAAGAATTGATCAAAACACTCATGGAGTTTAGAGACATTTTCGCATGGTCGTACGACGACATACCAGGACTCAGCACTGACCTAGTGGTCCATAAATTGCCTACTGACCCGGCATGCCCGCCCGTCAAGCAAAAACTGCGGAAATTCAAGATGGAGATGAGTGTAAAGATCAAGGAGGAAGTAACCAAGCAGTTGCAGGCGAAAGTCATTCGTGTCACTCGATACCCCGAATGGTTGGCTAACGTAGTACCGGTGCCAAAGAAAGACGGAAAGATCAGAGTATGCGTAGACTACCGCAATCTCAACAAGGCGAGTCCCAAGGATAATTTCCCGCTTCCCAATATCCATATCCTGATTGATAATTGCGCCGGACGTGAAATCGGATCCTTTGTGGATTGCTACGCGGGATATCATCAGATCTTGATGGATGAAGAAGACGCAGAAAAGACGGCTTTTATCACACTGTAGGGGACTTATTGCTACCAGGTGATGCCATTCGGTTTGAAGAACACAGGGGCAACATACATGAGAGCAATGACTACGGTATTCCATGATATGATACACAAGGAGATCGAAGTATACGTGGATGATGTGATCATAAAATCTAGACGTCAAGAAGACCACGTTGCCGACCTCAGGAAGTTCTTTCAAAGACTTCGAAGATATGATATCAAGCTCAATCCGGCCAAATGCGCATTCGGAGTCCCATCAGGAAAGTTGCTAGGATTCATCGTCAGCCGACGGGGCATTGAGTTGGACCCATCCAAAGTCAAGTCCATCCAAGAGTTACCCCCGCCAACGAATAAAACAGAGGTAATGAGTTTGTTGGGAAGGTTAAATTACATCAGTAGGTTTATTGCTCAGCTCACAGCAACCTGTGAGCCCATATTCCGTCTATTGAAGAAAGACGCTGCGATAGAATGGACGACAGAATGTCAAGAAGCGTTTGACCAAATCAAAGGGTATTTGTCAAACCCACCCGTACTGGTTCCGCCCGAACCGGGTAGACCCTTGATTCTTTATCTAACGGTTTTGGAGAATTCGTTCGGCTGCGTACTAGGGCAGCATGATCTTACTGGCAGGAAGGAACGGGCCATTTACTATCTCAGTAAGAAATTCACAGTCCACGAGGTCAAATACACTCATTTGGAAAAGACATGCTGTGCTTTGACATAGGTAGCCCAAAAGCTGAAACATTATTTGTCTTCTTACACCACTTACCTCATTTCGCGTTTGGATCCGTTGAAGTATATTTTCCAGAAACCTATGCCTACAGGGAGGTTAGCAAAATGGCAAATATTACTTACCGAGTTCGACATCATATATGTGACAAGGACGGCTATGAAAGCTCAAGCCCTAGCCGATCACTTAGCTGAGAATCCTGTTGATGACGGATACGAACCTTTGAGGACGTATTTTCCGGACGAAGAAGTATTGCAAATTGATGGGTTGGAGTTAACCGAGGATCCGGGGTGGAAGCTTTTCTTCGACGGAGCGGCGAACGCAAAAGGAGTCGGAGTAGGGGCTGTGCTTATCTCTGAAACAGGACATCACTATCCTGTTACTGCTCAACTGCGTTTTCATTGTACCAATAATATGGCTGAGTACGAGGCATGTATCTTGGGGTTACGATTAGCGGTAGACATGGATGTACGGGACGTCTTGGTCTTGGGGGACTCGGACCTTCTGGTACATCAGATTCAGGGAGAATGGGAAACCAGAGATTTAAAGCTTATCCCGTATCGTCAGTGTTTGCATGATCTGACCAAACGCTTTCGATCGGTAGAATTCAGGCACATCCCAAGGATGCATAATGAGGTTGCCGACGCGTTGGCTACTTTAGCGTCAATGCTACATCACCCGGACAAGGTTCGTGTCGATCCGTTACATATTCAGATCCGAAATCAACATGCTTATTGCAATATGATAGAGGAAGAAATGGATGGTGAGCCATGGTTTCATGATGTCAAGGAATACCTCAGGTTAGGAATATACCCAGAGCAAGCAACTGGAGATCAAAAGAGAGCTATTCGACGATTGGCAAAAGGATTTTTCCTTAGTGGAGGGGTGCTGTACAAAAGAACCCCAGATTTGGGATTGTTGCGATGTATAGATGCAAGTCAAGCCACAACAGTGATGACGGATATACACTCCGGAGTTTGTGGACCACACATGAGCGGATACGTATTGGCAAAGAAGATTCTTCGAGCAGGATATTACTGGCTCACGATGGAGCGTGATTGTATAAGTTTCGTGCGAAGATGCCATCGGTGTCAGATACACGGAGATTTGATTCATTCTCCACCGACTGAATTGCATACAATGTCAGCACCATGGCCGTTTGTTGCATGGGGGATGGATGTTATTGGACCTATAGAGCCTGCGGCTTCCAATGGTCATAGGTTCATTCTAGTAACGATCGATTATTTTACCAAGTGGGTGGAGGCCAAAACATTCAAATCAGTGACCAAGAAGGCGGTGGTGGATTTCGTACATTCCCACATCATCTGCAGGTTTGGAATTCCAAAGATAATCATCACGGATAACGGTGCCAATCTTAACAGCGGATTGATGAAAGAGGTCTGCCAACAGTTCAAGATTACACACCGAAATTCCACACCATATCGTCCCAAAGCAAATGGTGCGGTTGAGGCAGCAAACAAGAATATAAAGAAGATATTGAGGAAGATGGTAGAAGGGTCTAGGCAATGGCATGAAAAGTTACCATTCGCACTGTTGGGTTATCGCACTACCGTCCGGACTTCGGTAGGTGCAACTCCTTACTTGTTGGTGTACGGGACCGAAGCAGTAATACCAGCAGAAGTTGAAATCCCATCCCTCCGAATTGTCGCTGAAGCTGAGATTGATGACGACGAGTGGGTCAAAACCCGATTAGAGCAATTGAGCTTGATCGATGAAAAGAGATTGACAGCAGTATGTCATGGCCAATTGTATCAAAAGAGAATGGCAAGAGCATATAACAAGAAGGTACGTCCCAGGAAATTTGAAGTGGGACAACATGTGCTGAAGAGAGTTCTACCACATCAGGCCGAAGCGAAAGGCAAGTTCGCTCCAAATTGGCAGGGACCATTGGTTGTGACTAGAGTATTATCCAACGGCGCTCTATGTCTAACTGATATTGAAGGAAGGTGCACCGATATGGCTATCAATTCTGACGCAGTCAAGAGATATTACATGTAATTCTTTAATGTATTTGTCAACGTTTGGCTTCGTTTGTGTGTATTTGGCATTTTTCGGAGAATGAAATGACAGAGGCAATTTTTCTACTCCCCAAACACTTTAACCCTTGTTTCCCCTTTGAGCCTTAATTATTCTTTCATATACCCTCTTTCGGAATCATCAAGGAAAATGTGTAACAAAATAGAAAAAGAAACAAAGAAAAGACACAAGAAAAAGTGAACTACGTTTGACCTGATTCCTCAAGAAGGATACGTAGGCGCCACACGGCTCTGTCATAATAAAATAAAAATCAAAGATTCCCCAAGCAACAAAACTGGGGCAGAAGTCATGTTTCGTTTGAAAAGATAGTGTGGATTCCGAAAGTTGTAATGAGCCAACCGTTGAGGTTAAACCCCTTTTCTCTAGCCTCACGCACAAAAACCACATTAATGACCAAAAAAGACCTCTCGATCAGTATTTGAGAAATTCCAAGTCAAGCGAATGAAGACCACGAATGACACTCCAGTCCTCGACTGAATCTAGGACTCACAAAGCTGAAAAGAGATAGCCCTTTAGAGGAAATTTCGTGGATAATACCCCAGCCCACCGCATGGAAAGAAAGCGAAATGAGAGAGTCTTAACGGTGAAAACCCTCGCGGGCACCTTAAGGCGAAGAAAGCTAAGAGAAATAAAATGAGAGAGTCTTACGGTGAAAACCTTTACAGGCATCCTAAGGCGACGGGAGGTCGAGAGAAATGAGAGAATCTTATTAGTGAAAACCCTGTGAAGGGCACTATGAGGTGACAAGGCGAGATGGTTACAAGGTGTCTGCATGAGACAAGGTTGGGACATTAGTTTGCTTCTAGCAAAACGCAGCCGTCAAAAAGTGATTGACATAAATAGACTGGGTAGATTAATCTCGAAGGCACGACATAACCATTGGATCAGTTATACATTCACATAAGTTTTTCCCTATTTAAAGTTCAGAAAAGTTTTCCCTTTTGTCTTTTTGCAGTCCACACTCTTTATTGCATTTTTATTTTATCAGTTTCTCTCTTTTAAAAGTTTTTATATTTATGTCGAAAGTTGACTTTTCAAAGCTTACTACCAAGTCTCCCAAAGCGGTACAATGAAGATGAATAGGCATGGAACAAGGCGATAAGGCAAAAGTCATTCCGATATTAAGATTGGAACGATAGGTTGATTGGAAGGTTCACGGGAATTACGGAGTAGGATGGACACATATTACACACCCGGAAGATAGTTTCTCACAACAGATCACCGACCAAGAGTGTCAGACCACACTGGAAGTCTGGAATAAAAGGAAAGATAAGAGATCCTGTGGAAAGAGCACCATCCACCAGCAAGTATCAACATCGTCCCCAAAGTTCGAGGAAGGCAAAGCAGCTAAAAGAGAAAAGGAAAATTGCCCCAGCAAGAGCGGCATAACCACTCACGGCGTTTTGAAACTAACAATTTTTCTTTGATTTAAAGCAGGAAAAGAGGGTTCGTCGGCGGAAAAGCATGCCACGTAGAAGGTTATCAAACTGGGGCAGAAAATTTTCTCCCATTGCGAAAATTTTCTTGAAAGCAAATACCCAGTGGATAAGGATAGAAAGCAACACAAGATTTTGGGAAGAAGGAAAATACCAGCTTCGAGCGGAGTAGTTTTGAAAGATGTCAGATAACACAAGGAAATGATCTTTGAGCATAGTACCATCCCCAGCAGTTCTTGGAGAAAGGAAACACTGATCTTCGAGATTTCCCCGGCAACATTATATACCATAAGTTTTTTAAGGAAGCAAAGCACAAGTCCCGAAGGAGGTTGGGAAAGAGGAAAAAGAAAAAGGGGGGCCCTACCAGGGTAATCCTCTGTCAATGAAAATTCAACTCCTAGCGAGCCCGGGAGAGAATCAAGGTTAAAGGAAGTAGAAAAAGAAGAAATAAAGAATACTTCCCTAGTAGCATTATCTCCAGCAGGTAAGTAAACAGTTCCAAGGATATCCCCAGCAGTCAAAGGAAAAATAACATGACCCAGGAGGAATGTAATTCCAAAACAAGGTAATTCAGAAGAAAAGTTGGCCCAAGAGACGATACAGGAAGAAGAAATGGTACATGAAGCAAAGGAAGGCGATATGGATGGGGTGGAGTTAGTTGAAGTCAGGGAGCCCGCCTGAAGAATGGAGTGACGATTTAGTTTCGAAGTTGTAATTGAAGTCAGGGAGCCCGCCTGAAGAATGGAGTGGCGATTTATTTTTGAAGTTGTAGTTGAAGTCAGGGAGCCCGCCTGAAGAATGGAGTGGCGATCTAGTTTCGAAGTTTATGAGTTGAAGTCATGAAGCCCGCCTGAAGAATGGAGTGGCGATTTAGTTTTAAAGTTGCAAGTTGAAATCAGGAAGCCCGCCTGAAGAATAGAGTGGCGATTTATTTTGAAGTTGTAATGGAAGTCAGGGAGCCCGCCTGAAGAATGGAGTGGCGATTTAGTTTTGAAGTTGTAAGTTGAAATCAGGAAGCCCGCCTGAAGAATGGAGTGGCGATTTAGTTTTGAAGTTGTAGTTGAAGTCAGGGAGCCCGCCTGAAGAATAGAGTGGCGATTTATTTTGAAGTTGTAATGGAAGTCAGGGAGCCCGCCTGAAGAATGGAGTGGCGATTTAGTTTCGAAGTTGTAATTGAAGTCAGGGAGCCCGCCTGAAGAATGGAGTGGCGATTTATTTTGAAGTTGTAATTGAAGTCGGGGAGCCCGCCTGAAGAATGGAGTGGCGATTTATTTTGAAGTTGTAGTGGAAGTCAGGGAGCCCGCCTGAAGAATGTAGTGGCGATTTATTTTGAAATTATAGTTGAAGTCAGGGAGCCCGCCTGAAGAATAGAGTGGCGATTTATGATTAGAGTTTGTCGATAAAGTCAAAAGCCTGCCGGAAAAGCAGAACGACATCTCCGTTTCTAAGATTTGATAAGGATAGTGAAGAATCGGAAAGTGACAGAGTATAACAGAAATCCCCAGCATGAATCCAAGTTCATAATCAGAAGGAAGGCAACAAGGGTCAGAAAAGATAGATTCGGACTCCGAAAGAAAATAGTTCGAAGATCACAAGGAAGGGACCAACGGTCAGAGTTCGGCAATCAAGATAGGCCGAAATAACAATTGGCAGAAGAGAAGAAGCATCAGAAGGAACATCAAGTCCGACAGGATGGCAAGGAACATGACAAGATCAAGTTGAAAAGATAGATAAGATTTCCCAATACTGTAACTTAGTTTAGCTTCTTATTTTTTGTTTAGCATGGTGTAATAAGGAGATCAGTTAAGCAGTAGCATCAGCAGCAACAACAATAACAGCAAGATCACAACAACTTCATGGTAGTCCCAGCTACCAAAACTTCCCAAACTACAATTGACCTGATTCCCTTTTTAGCCAGGGATATGTAGGAGACCTTCTGAAGCAAAGGTTCGGCCAAACTTTTCCAAAGAATGCTTCTTACGGAGTGCTCAAACGGGCAAAAAATCACTCGTATCTGCTCAATTATCTTTGCACGAAAACTCTTCATGTTTCCGCGCAAAGAGGGGCAGCTGTGAGCACGTGATTTTTGCCCTATAAGAGAATCACTCCCAAAAAAGTCAAAATAAAATAATTTTGGGTTGTGTGTGATTTTTGTGGATTTTTTTTTGTTATTTTTATTTTTATTGTTTGTATTTATCTGTGCGTATTTGTTTCTTTAAAAATAATAAAAAATAAAATAAAATACACAAATATGTCACATTTGGCATTTAGGATTTAATTCTACAACTAGGAGTAATCAAGTTTGTTTTACAAAAATGAAAATTACAAAAATAGGCATCTTTCACATTTTTTAACATTTAATGTTAAAATTGCGCAATTTTATTTTTATTGGTGTTTATTGTGTATAATAATTATTGTTAGGAGTTTAATTAGTGTTTTTCTAGATAACTTAGTTTATAACTTAATTTAGAATTTTAGTTTTATGAATTAAAAGAAAAGAGAAAAAATAAGAAGAAGAAACTCGGATTGGGCCAATTTTCGGAATTAAAATTAGGCCCAAAAACTAACCCTACCCAACCCAAATATCCCAAACCCTACCCTTAATTTCAGCAGCCCCCTTTTCATTTTGTCACATTCCATCTCCCATTTAGAAGACTAAGTCTTCTTCTTTCTCCAAAACAACAAACACATTACAAAACCCTAACCCAAACCCTAGCCGCCAACCACCAGCCCTCACCGCCGGCGACCGCCGGCAGCATCACCGCCCTTCGACCCGCTGCTGGAACGCCAGTCACCACTGGCTGTCGACGACCAGCCATGGAGCCTCATCATCGTCTCTATCTCGATCGACTTTTGTAGCAATGAACGACGTCTTCACCACCACTGTCCGTCGCCTTCATCTCCAAAAACAGATAGCCATCGTCGTCGATCGTCCAGCAGCCATGGCCGCCGTTCTCCAGCACTGCCCCGTCGCGCAGCTTCAACCAACAACCACGCTGCTGCGTTTTCCCGTCCAGCAGTAGAGTCGACAACCAGCCATGGAGTCCCGTCACCACCAAGTTCGTCCATGGCTGTGTTTTCTCCGACGACGAGCAGCCATGTCCGATATCCGTCGTTCGTCACAGCAGTTGGTCGTCATTTTTACAGCAGCTTCGTCCGTCCAGCAGCTGGTCGCCGGCAGCAGTTTCACCGTCAACAACCAGTTCCGTCGCCGCCAGCAGTCACGACATGTTATCTTCGAATTTCTTCTACTTTTCAGATTATTTTTCTTGTTCAAAATGTTAGTTACGATTTTTGTCTTGTTCATTTCAAATTTTCAGATTTGTTGTGCTTGGTTTAAAGTTTGGATGAATATTGTTTTATCCTTCCTATTTTTTTAGATTGATGTTGTCACGACCCCAATCCCGGTCGTGATGGCGCCCAACACAACTGCTAGGCAAGCCCGACCATTTACACTCTCATCCCGAGCATGAAGCTCAAATCAATTACCTGAACATTTATGTCAACAATAAAGCATAACTGTATAACCACCCCAGAGATCTAGGGTCACGAGTCTGGAGCCTCTAAACAAAATCGGATAACAACATCTAGACCAAATACTAAAGTCTGAATAATTTATATACAAAGGAAAAATAGAATAAGAAGAGAAGCCAGGTTCTGCGAACGCCAGCAGCTACCTCAGCAACTTGGATAGATACTGATAATAGCTGGAGTGCTCGTCTATCCCTCCTGTGTACCTGAATCTGCACGCAAAGGTGTAGGGAGTAGGGGTGAGTACTAAGTACTCAGTGAGTAAAAAGTATATAATAATAGCTGAAAGCAGGAAATCCACAGAATACCACAAAGCAAAGCTAAACTACAGTCCGATACCTCCTACGAACTAGCAACAACAACAAATCACAATTAGCACAGATAATTTACAGATAAAAATGCAATGCAATGCAATGCACATGATCGTTACAGCGCGTAGCCCGATCTGTTTAACGTCGACGACACTCACTGGGGTGTGTACAGACTTCGGAGGGGCTCCTACAGCCCAAGCGCAATACTGCTGCGGCGTGCAGCCCGATCCTCATATCAACCGCTGCGGCGTGCAGCCCGATCCTCATATAAACCGCTGCGGCGTGCAGCCGATCCATCCTCAGTCCACATAAATCAGATAAGTCACAAAAACAGTTCATTTTTCTTAATTCCAGTTCCGAGTTCATAATTTATGAAAAGTACTTTAACTTTTATTTAATTTGCAAAAACCGGTGACTTAACATTTCAATAGTGTGATTTCAAATTCCAGGACTGAGATCAATGATTAAGCAAGTATAGCTATCACATAAATACTATCCCCTAGGGATACTACAGGTCGGCACAAGGCCCCAAACAAGGCTTACAACCCACAAATATGTCAAACACATCGTATTTCCATCACTAATAGCATATTTTCCATATCCGGGATGGACCAAGTCTCAATCCCCAGTCACAATCAGTCCCGCACCTGCCACGGGGTGCGAGCCACGCCCTACTAGCGTCACAATGTGCTAAGCCGGGGTTTCGAACCCTCGGGCTACCATATACACAAACTACTCACCTCTAGCCGGTCGAAGACTCGCCCGCGATGCCTTTTTCCTTTTAATTTTCCACCTCGTGCGTAGAATCTAGTCAAACACAACAATTATATCAATTACGGGTCAAAGAAACATAACCCAATTCAATTTATAAGAAATACACGATAATACACCAAGTTGGTAAAACCCGGACCCCGGGCCTGCTTCTTGAAAAATTCCGAAATTCATACCAATAGATTCCTCGTCTCGCCACGAGTCCGTGCATATAAAATTTATCGAAATCGGAGTTCGAATGGCCTTTCAAAACCCAAAAATTCGTTTTCATGATTTAGGCCCTAGTTCTTCACAAATTCTACCAATTTCAGGAATTTTGGTGTTTATTCTTGCATAAAATCATGTTTTTGAGTCAAGAAACTTACCTCCAGCAATTACCCATTGATTTCTCTCTTAAAAATCACCTCAGAAACTTCTTCCCGTTCCAAAATTGGAAGAAAACTCGACCTGCTCGTTCTAGGTATACTGTTCACGCGTTTTACTGCTCCCAATGGATTCCTTGTGAAATTCTAATGAATTTAGGCTTTTGAATCACTCAATTTGACCTTATAATGAATGAGATATGTAAGTTTTAAGATTTGCAAATAGTGCAGGTTTTTAATACGCTGTCAGGGGCAATTTCGTCATTAACCTGAAAATCTGGGCAACCTTAGTAAAATGGCCATAAAATCCTCATACGATGTCCAAATTCGATGATTCTTTTTGCTACGGGTCCGTAATTACAATACGGATCTAGTTCTTCATTCAAAACAATAATCCAAGCTCATTTTGTAATATAATATCATTTATGCTTGAAGAAACGATGTCGAAGCATAAGAAAAACGAGCACAACGCAACCCAAACCTATCCGAAACTCACCCGAGCTCCTCGGGACTGCATACGAACATATTAACATGTCACATATGATCATGTAAACTTAGTTTCACTCTCAAAACACCAAAACTAATATCAAAACACCAAATTTACATCGGATTCAAGCCTAAGTTCTTCTAAAACTTTCGAAACTAACATTTGGTCTAAAACCCGACCTAAACACCTCCAAATGACCTGAAATTTTGCACGCATATCCAAAATCACCTAACGGAGCTACTGCAACTCTCAGAATTTCATTCCAAGCCCCGGATCAAAATCTCACCTACCATTCGGATTTTGCCAAAATTCAACCTTAACCAATTCAAGCCTAAAACTACACCGGACCTCCGAATTCGATTCCGATTGCTCTCCTAAGTCATAACTGATCCCCCGAAACTAGTCAAATCATCAGATTTCCATTTCGAGCTATCTAACTCATCGATCAATATTCGGTTGACTTTTCCAACTTGTTCTTCTCATAAAGAGATTTATGGCCTTATTTCTATCTAAATTCTCACAGATTTGCTTCTAACTCTCCAAACACATATAAATTAGCATATTAAAATATTAAATGGAGAAAATGGGGCGATAACTCCCGTAACGACGGGCTGGGTCGTTACATTCTCCCCAACTTACACAAACGCTCGTCCTCGAGCGTACCTAGAGTTGTACTAGAAGCAACCCAATACCTGACTGACCTTACCAAGAATATATGCGGGGTGAAACATAGACCACATTGCACCTCCGAAATCATATGCCAAATCTGAATCCCACGTCTATAGTCAGAATACACTCGAACCAACTGTAATAGCCCATATTTGCCATTCCAGGTGAGATCTTATGGTGTACCAAACAACTCAATCACTCGAGATGATGCCCTCTAATCACAACAATTTCCCCCGATAACCAAATATTACCGAAAAACCTTTCTCGTTAGCTAAAGTCTTGTTCCAATATCTTCATATACTGCCCACGGCAGCTGAAACACGCGATATATCGAATCCATTTCTCAGATCATCCATGCATGATTCCATTTCCCTTTTTGACTGACATTACAATATATTTCGGAGCCAAACCTCGATGTATTCCTTTCTAACCAGATGAAATCATATATGCCCACACTCATTAATGGCTCCAACGATCATTTCGATTATAACACACCGCACTGGTGATATGACACCTCAACACCGGCCTAAGCCACGATGAGCACAATATAGGCTCCAATAAGAAAACGCTTGAACACACTCAAATCATGACCACTACCTCAAACAAGGAGCTGTAATTCAAATTCCTCAATACCGTCACAACACATAACTGAGATCTTGTCTCACATCATAGAATTAGAGTACTTGAATCCTCCTCGAAAGGTCATAACTTCACGTGGCCTTGCCACGGCTCATGATTCCATCCAAACACTATTACTCTTGAAGCACCTCAAGTCACCATGCTCAAAACAGTCAGCCACGCACAGATTTAGGTCTGAACTCAAGCAATCAATCTCACCCATGGTGAAACAATTAATATACGCCATCAAATCTTGTAAGGACACAACCGATGCGCCAGTCGCCGAGCGACACCCAACACTGACTTTCCTCAGAGACTAGGAAGTATAGTACGCAAGGTAACCTATAGAAAAAAAAAACTATGCTCCATATTACACGGTTGCGGCGTGCAACTTGCTCAAAATGACATACCCGTGGTGGCGTGCCACCCGATCCAGATACCATACCTTCTGGCGGCGTGCCACCCGATCCAAATAACCCGTGGCGGCGTGCCACCCGATCCACGCAAAACTCTCGCAAAAAAAATGCACACCGAGTCAGATTTCTCATTACAACAAACATATATAGCCTCAAGCTCGGCCGCAAGATATGCATCCGACAAAGTCTCCCCAATACCGAAACTAGATCAATAGTAGAAACCTTTGCACTGATATCCGCCACGAAGGCCCCACTGACAAAGCAATACCTACCCGCCGTCCGCTGGTCATGGGTACAACTACCCTGTTGAAGCATACTCTGATGCACTCTGTTAAGCAATTTGTGCCATTTCCGACATAGTCCATATCACATTAGTCTATACGACCTGACTTATGACAACCAGTCCGAAATAGAGTATCATAACCCCAAATTCATCATATCAAACTAAGAGAGAGCCACTAGGGCTTCCAATTTCCAATAATCGCTAAACGATGCCGATACCCCGATATACAACCAGTGCATAGGCGGATTACGAGAACTTCTAGTCTCCATTACCTATATAACACATGATTCACTATGCCTGATCCCACATTCCACTGTACGAATACTTAACACACATCAATCATCCATTCATACCACAAAAGTCATTCAAAAATTTCCCTATGCCATCAACAACTCAATCATCACAGTCGATCCAACAAGAGAATACCACCATACCACTAGGTATTATCAGTTTACATTACCTTGTCCTTTTTGACCACATATCCTGCCAACTCACTAGAATAGTAGTATCATTTCATTTTAATCACTAGAAAGACCAATTCTTAAATCACTTGCACTTGTCCGCGCTGCTCAATAATCTTTAATGAATTCCCATATATTATGAACTGATCCCAAAACCTTGAACATGCCATTATCAGCTTCCCATAACACATCGCATATACCATACCACTTTAAGATAACATGGAACTTCTATCACTTTCCTACGCCGCAAACATCGACGCACTTAACTAGTCAAGGACCTTCATGATACCATATAGAAGAAAAGTCATTACACATTCCATGCTTCGCATACCAATAGGAATATACTCACTTTCAAACCACAGTAGAACACATCACAAACTCTTTCTCCTAATTTATTGCACAAGATGAACTGCCAGGACTGAGTCCCTTTTACCCAAACCCAGCTAAGCAAACTGCCAGCACGCAAGAGCTTTGTTGTACAATACCTGCAAGACTCATTACTTCGAACACATGCCAGGAATTAATCTTATCCTTATTACACCGTTTCGGTTCATTATCAAGCTGTCCCATTTAACCAATTTCCTTTCTAATTCATCTTTAATTTAATATTAGCCTTTACTGTAGCACCATAATACCTCAACTCAGGTTACCACACGAGACTCATACATAATACTAAACGGTCTCAGGCTCACAGGCCGCTGAATACTCACTCAATGTTTCCCAGAAGTACCACATTCTACAATGCTTTATTTTGAAGAGCTTCCTGCGATTTGGAATTCATTATCATTACCTCCCAATACGGATACATAGAATCCCATCATTCACATAACATAACACAAGTCTTGATTTCTTCTAAAGAAACCACCGTCTTTAGCCATATAGACAATCTTAATACACCTGACTGTTACAAGCAAAATCTTAAACACCGCAAAACCATTCTCGGGCGTCATTCACCCTTATTCAATTATAATCCAATTGTCTTATTGAACAGAACCACTCGTGCCTTGTTAGAACTCTGACACCGCAGAACATGATTTCATATAGATGCAATTAGCTATCTTTGTTTTCTATACATCGAACATTCTTTACCAACAGCAGTTCAAGTCATCCTAGTATTTCTTCACATCTACGAAGAACCATAACCGTTATACGAATTTTCCCAATGTACTTAGAGACAGAACCAACATAGCACACAACAGTGCAATCAGTTAATCAATAACAACCTCCCAACTTGGCTCGAAGCCATTCATCAAAGAACCTTTAGCCACTTATAGCATTCTTACTCAAATAAGGCCACAATGTTATAGTGAGATTAATCTCAAGTCATTTACAAGCTTGACAAATACTCGAATCATCAGAGACCTTAACCCTTCTGCAATTCTTGCATTTATACACACACCACAGTTAAGCCTACTCTCTTTAGGTGACATAAATCTTTTCTAAGTCCCAAATTTTCCAAAAATTTTGGCAGAGTTTCCTTTGTAATTTGGCCTATCCACCTGCCAGAGAATCACCAAACCATTCTAACAATACATCCACCACTCAACAAGACATCCCAATGCATTTCAACAACATTAAATCTCAATACTATACGAATCATATTATCACAATTTATACCTGAAACAACGCTACACCTGCTCGCATCATAACACATATCAGATACCATGCAATTACACCTACTTTGCCTAAATCTAGTATTTCAGTACAACACCTTCCACCAGGATATACATAGCATAATCACTTTAGTCTTCCAGAGTCTAAACTCGTTTTACTACACGTAAGGCATTTTACCTTCCAACTAAGAGATATGATAAATATTCACCACGCCCATAGCTCAGGGCTACACAATAGATTACAATAAGGATCTAACACCTGACAGCTCGTACACTATTAAGCTGCCATTTCCACAGTTAGGAACAATACCGATCACACGAAATTTCATAATACCATTTTGTAAAATCAGCACTTTGGTGCTAATGTCATAGACAAAGATCTGGCCTCAAGTCCTCCCGACTGGCCCACCATGAACTCGTAGAGATTATATCTCGCCCCTCGATTAGGGAATCACAAACCCTCAAGGCAATTATATTACCGAGCGCTCGAAGCGTACACAGACGTGTGGAAAGAATTCCAAAAATTATATCTCAAGCTGAATCAAGTACGCACGATAAGAATTCCAAGAAATGTGAAGTGTTTCCTAAAGGTTTGCAGCCTCCCGAGGATAAGTACAGGCGTCCCCGTACCGATCCACAAGACTCTACCAACCGGCTCAAGACTCATGGGGCCTAGTAACCTAGGCTCTGATACCAACTTGTCACGACCCCAATCCCGGTCGTGATGGCGCCCAACATAACTGCTAGGCAAGCCCGACCATTTACACTCTCATCCCGAGCATGAAGCTCAAATCAATTACCTGAACATTTATGTCAACAATAAAGCATAACTGTATAACCACCCCAGAGATCTAGGGTCACGAGTCTGGAGCCTCTAAACAAAATCGGATAACAACATCTAGACCAAATACTAAAGTCTGAATAATTTATATACAAAGGAAAAATAGAATAAGAAGAGAAGCCAGGTTCTGCGAACGCCAGCAGCTACCTCAGCAACTCGAATAGATACTGATAAAAGAGACTGCTAAGCTAAACCTTCGGCGTACCTGAATGTGCACACAAAGGTGCGAGGAGTAGGGGTGAGTACTAAGTACTCGGTGAGTAATAAATATATAAAAGCAGCTGAAAGAAGGAAATCCACAGAATACCACAGTATGAAGCTAACTACAGTCCAAATCTCCTACGAACTAGCATCAACAGTACAATACAGCTACCACAGAATAATTTAACAAATAAAGATGCAATGCAATGCACATAACCGCTATGGCGTGTAGCCCGATCCATTTAACGTCGACGGCGCTCACTGGGGGTGTGTACAGACTCCGGAGGGGCTCCTACAGCCCAAGCGCAATACTGCTGCGGCGTGCAGCCCGATCCTCATATCAACCGCTGCGGCGTGCAGCCCGATCCTCATATAAACCGCTGCGGCATGCAGCCCGATCCATCCTCAGTCCACATAAATCAGATAAGTCACAAAAACAGTTCATTTTTCTTAATTCCAGTTCCCAGTTCATAATTTATGAAAAGTACTTTAACTTTTATTTAATTTGCAAAAACCGGTGACTTAACATTTCAATAGTGTGATTTCAAATTTCAGGACTGAGATCAATGATCAAGCAAGTATAGCTATCACATAAATACTATCCCCTAGGGATACTACAGGTCGGCACAAGGCCCCAAACAAGGCTTACAACCCACAAATATGTCAAACACATCGTATTTCCATCACTAATAGCATATTTTCCATATCCGGGATGGACAAAGTCTCAATCCCCAGTCACAATCAGTCCCGCACCTGCCACGGGGTGCGAGCCACGCCCTACTAGCGTCACAATGTGCTAAGCCGGGGTTTCGAACCCTCAGGCTACCATATACACAAACTACTCACCTCTAGCCGGTCGAAGACTCGCCCGCGATGCCTTTTTCCTTTTAATTTTCCACCTCGTGCGTAGAATCTAGTCAAACACAACAATTATATCAATTACGGGTCAAAGAAACATAACCCAATTCAATTTATAAGAAATACACGATAATACACCAAGTTGGTAAAACCCGGACCCCGGGCCTGCTTCTTGAAAAATTCCGAAATTCATACCAATAGATTCCTCGTCTCGCCACGAGTCCGTGCATATAAAATTTATCGAAATCGGAGTTCGAATGGCCTTTCAAAACCCAAAAATTCGTTTTCATGATTTAGGCCCTAGTTCTTCACAAATTCTACCAATTTCAGGAATTTTGGTGTTTATTCTTGCATAAAATCATGTTTTTGAGTCAAGAAACTTACCTCCAGCAATTACCCATTGATTTCTCTCTTAAAAATCACCTCAGAAAGCTTCTTCCCGTTCCAAAATTGGAAGAAAACTCGACCTGCTCATTCTAGGTATACTGTTCACGCGTTTTACTGCTCCCAATGGATTCCTTGTGAAATTCTAATGAATTTAGGCTTTTGAATCACTCAATTTGACCTTATAATGAATGAGATATGTAAGTTTTAAGATTTGCAAATAGTGCAGGTTTTTAATACGCTGTCAGGGGCAATTTCGTCATTAACCTGAAAATCTGGGCAACCTTAGTAAAATGGCCATAAAATCCTCATACGATGTCCAAATTCGATGATTCTTTTTGCTACGGGTCCGTAATTACAATACGGATCTAGTTCTTCATTCAAAACAATAATCCAAGCTCATTTTGTAATATAATATCATTTATGCTTGAAGAAACGATGTCGAAGCATAAGAAAAACGAGCACAACGCAACCCAAACCTATCCGAAACTCACCCGAGCTCCTCGGGACTGCATACGAACATATTAACATGTCACATATGATCATGTAAACTTAGTTTCACTCTCAAAACACCAAAACTAATATCAAAACACCAAATTTACATCGGATTCAAGCCTAAGTTCTTCTAAAACTTTCGAAACTAACATTTGGTCTAAAACCCGACCTAAACACCTCCAAATGACCTGAAATTTTGCACGCATATCCAAAATCACCTAACGGAGCTACTGCAACTCTCAGAATTTCGTTCCAAGCCCCGGATCAAAATCTCACCTACCATTCGGATTTTGCCAAAATTCAACCTTAACCAATTCAAGCCTAAAACTACACCGGACCTCCGAATTCGATTCCGATTGCTCTCCTAAGTCATAACTGATCCCCCGAAACTAGTCAAATCATCAGATTTCCATTTCGAGCTATCTAACTCATCGATCAATATTCGGTTGACTTTTCCAACTTGTTCTTCTCATAAAGAGATTTATGGCCTTATTTCTATCTAAATTCTCACAGATTTGCTTCTAACTCTCCAAACACATATAAATTAGCATATTAAAATATTAAATGGAGAAAATGGGGCGATAACTCCCGTAACGACGGGCTGGGTCGTTACAGATGTTCTTGGTTTAAAGTGTTAGTTATAATTTTTGTTTTGTTCATTTTTATTTTTCAGATTATCTACTTTTCTTTAAAGTGTTGTTTGCAATCTTATCTTGTTCATTAATTCTTCTTCTCTCTCAAGACCTTTTATTCGGTCAGATTTTTCTTCTTGAGTTGTTTGTGTGAATTTGATTTAAGGATTGGTTATAGCTGTGTAGTGACTAGTAGCTAATAATCAGTTAGTTGTAAATCAGAGAGGTTTAAATACAGATTGTTAAGGGATTTTTCAGGGTATATTTGGATGATAGAAGATTTAAAATATTTAGTGGTAGTGGTCTGCCAGTAAGAATATGCAATATGTCATTAACTAATGAATACTTTAAACAAAAAGGGGATCTGTAGTGTAAGAATACACCATGCCTAATGTCTTTAAAGGATGGAAATCAGAAACAAGAGGGATTAATGATAAAAGGGTGCAAAGGCACATGGGAAAGGAATAAAAACAGGCTAAAAGTAAAAGTTTGGAATAAAAATGGACCAATGTTAGTCTTTAAATAGACTGATTTAGGAGAAGTAGGAGAACTTAAGCACTGAAATATTGAGAGAAAGATTGAGAGTTTTTGGCAAAAGATTGAAAAAATAGAGTTTATTTTTCAGAAAATAATAGAGCTAAAAGAGTGACATTAAGGCTGAAATTTTCTTACTAGATTTCAGATTTCAGAAAATAGTTGAAGTGTTGGGTTATTATTACATTGAGTGTTATTAAGATATTTTGCTACTGTTCCCTTGGTTTACTGCTGATTTTTTCTTCGGATTCAAATCTGCATTGGGTATTTGTTTGATTATACTGGCTGTTGCTGCTCTACTGTTGTTGCTGTGTTGTTGCTTTGCTACTGCTGACTATCTTCTTCTTTGCTTTCCAAATACCAGGTACACAACTAATACATTGGTTCTTGTAAGTTGAAAATTGAAGCTTGAATGCAAAGAAAAATGAAGATCTGAAATTTTAAACTTATTATAGTTCTTTACTTATTTTGTATATACATTAGAATATTTATTCCTTTAGAATCATGTAGATGTTTGTTTATGTATGACTGAACACTTTATAATAGTGTAGTGTGCGAACTTCACATGTATGCCAGTTAAAAGGTATTAATGGCGCGATAGGCTATTTTATGTTATTATATATATATTTTTAAAATGTCATAAACAATTTAGGCCATTTAGACTATTCTTGGATAATCCGATAGTTACCACTAAACAAAAGGTTATTTTGAATCTTATAGGAATATTGTTTAATTAGATATAATTGGTTAATTTCAGCATGTAAATGACTTAGATTAAATAAAATCAGACTTTCAAGTTTTTTTTTTACTTTAAGCAGAAGACCACTTTAAATTGGCAGAATATTTATTAACAAAAATAATACCATTTTTAGTTTGCAAAGTATGAGTATGTATAAAAATAAGTTAGTTTGGCCCAACTAAAATAAAGATTGGCCCAGGTCCATGTTTTGTACTACTCATGTTGGGCCTGGGCCCATAATTGTCAAAAGACCGTATAGCCATACTTATTTTAGAATTAGCAAATTGTGGTCGAAACCCGGTTACAATGAGTTTAAATCATGTGAATAAATTAGAATCTTTTCTTATTTTGTATTTTTTAGAAATGAATTTAATAAAGAAAATATAGCAACTTTAGGATCATCCTTTTAAATAAATAAGATGAATCCCGCCGAATAAAAAAACATAAAATTGTGGGATTTTCCTAAATGTATATATAAAATACTTAGATTTTGAGATGTGTTTTTTCTTAGCGAATTTCACGGCCTTCTCAAAAATGTAAATAAGTAATCGCTCTAGGCGCGTATTTTAGTAATTTTACCTTCTTAAATACGGGTGTGCATTTCATGCGGCCCAAATCCAAATCCCAAAATGTTGAATAAGAATGTGTCGAGGATCCGGGTGCATTTCATGTGACGTGATTTGAAACATATTTTTAGGCAACATTCTCTTTCGTAAATAATAATAATAATAAAAGCGGTAAAGGGATATTAATTCGCATTAAGTACATAACTGTTAAAATTAGATAAATAAGCCAAATATGACAGTTACGCGACCGTGCTAGAACCACGGAATTTGGGAATGCCTAACACCTTCTCCCGGGTTAACAGAATTCCTTATCCGGATTTCTGGTTCGCAGACTGTTAAACAGAGTCATTCTTTTCCTCGATTCGGGATTCAACCGGTGACTTGGGACACCATAAATCTCCCAAGTGGCGACTCTGAATTAATTTAATAAATCCCGTTTTGATTGTCCTTTAATTGGAAAAACTCCACTCGCACCCTCGCGGGTCAGCGGAAAAAGGAGGTGCGACAGGGCCCACTTCTCAAAAAATTACAACATTTACATCACCGGATTCCTCGTCTCGCCACGAGTTTATACATATAAAATTTATCAAAATCGGAGTCCATTTTCCCTTCCAAATTCCATTTTTACATTTCAAAAGTCAAACCCTAGTTCTTCCAAATTTACCTAAATTTCCATGAATTTACATGTTGATTCTTAAATAAAATAATGTTTCTAGGCCACAAGACCCGCCTCCAATCGATTCCCATTGAAACCCTCTTTAATTTATACCAAAAAGCTCTCAAGGTGCTCAACAATGGAGGAAAATAGACCAAGCTTCGCGGATGAAATGATATAAAAACCCTTCTGTTTGCCCAGCTTTTACCCTACGCAAACACAGTCAACACCTCCGCGTTCGCGATGAATAAAAATCTTTGACCAGGAAATTACTCTACCCGAACGCAGCTCCCATTCCGCGAACGCGATGTTCAGGATCTCCTCCTACGCAAACGCGAACCCCATTGTCGCGAACACGATGAATAAACTTGGTAGGAACCTAGACCCCTTCTACGCGAACGCGAAGCCACACGCGCGAACGCGATGCACTAGAAACTCACCCTTTCGCGAACGCGGACCAATCCCTGCGAACACGAAGACCAATTTTTGGTCTGCAACTGTTGTGCATTTTCTACATCAATTCTAAGTTCAAACCTTCTCGTTTAGCCATCCAAAATCACCCCGAGGCCCCGGGGACCTCAACCAAAAGCACCAATATATTCCAAAATATCATACAAAGTTGTTCCAATCATCAAAACACATCAAATAACACTAAAATCATCAATTCTCATCAGATTCAAGCCTAAGTTTCTTCAAAACTTCCGAAATATGCATTTGATAAAAAATCCAATCAAAACACCTTCGAATGACCTGAAATTTCTCACACATATACAAAATCACCTAACAAAGCTATTGCAACTGTCTAAATTCCATTACGCCCAGATCAAAATCTCACATACCGACCAAAATTTGCCAAAATACTAACTTCGCCAATTCAAGCCTAATTTTACACCAAACCTCTAAAACCAATTCCTATCGCACTCCTAAGTCACAAATCATCCCCCGAAGATAACCGAATAACCTAAAATCAAATCTGATCCGTCTAACTCATAAGTAACATTCAGTTGACTTTTCTAAACCAAACCTTCCGTAAAGAGACTAAGTGTCTCATTTTTTACCAAAACCAATCGATATAAACTCTAACACACCAATTACTGATAGTGAAACATGAAGAAGCATAAAATGAGGAAAACTTAGCATTAACTCATGAGACGACGGGTCGGATCATCATAATAGCCAATAAGAGGGTAATGACTATTAGGTAACTTTCAGTCCTGTGGTCAAAATGGTTACTGTTAGTGATGTCTTAGCTGTGGCTGCTTCTGAACATTGGAATATCTATCAAATGGATGTGTACAATGAATTTATTATGGGTGATCTACATGATGAGATTTATATGACTCTTTCTCAAGGATTTCAAAGTCAGAGGAGACTAGACACACATGCAGACTTTTGAAATCTTATATGGGCTTAAACATGCACCAAGATAGTGGAATGCCAAATTTTTAGAAGCACTACTAAAGTTAGGGTTCTCACAGAGTCAGCATGACCTTTTTATTCATGAAAGGGACAAGTGAACATACTATAGTCATCCTAGTGTATGTTGATGACATGCTTCTTATTGGACCTAATCTTATGCTATTTGAGGAAGTCAAGGCCAATCTGCATCAAGCATTTAAAATGAAAGACCTAGGTGAGCTGAAATATTTTCTTTGCATTGAGTTTGCTAGGTCATAACAATGCATTCTAATGCGCCAAAGAAAGTATAGTCTGGACCTAATTTATGAGCTCGGCTTGGGAGCTGCCAAACCTGCTACTACTCCTATTGAAGTCAACACTAGGTTAATAACCAAAGACTATGATAAACATACAGTCTTACACAACACAACAACTGATGAGTTGCTACCTTATCCCAGCAAGTATCAACGACTATTAGGGAAACTTCTTTATCTAACTGTCACAAGACCAGACATAGCTTTTAGTGTACAGACACTGAGTTAGTTTATGCAAAAATCCAAAAGATCTCATATGGAGGCTGCACAGAGAGTAGTATGATATGTGAAGAACCAACCTGGACAAGGCATACTATTGTTACCAAGAAAAAGAATGCAGTTATAGCTTATTGTGATGCTGACTGGGCAATATGTCCTCTCACTAGAAAATCTGTAATTGGATTTTTCATTATGTATGGTGATTCACTAGTATCCTGGAAGTCTAAGAAGCAAAGTACTATCTATAGGAGTTCAGCAGAGTCAGCATATAAAAGTATTGCATCTACTGTGGCAGTAATAGTTTGGATTCTAGGACTGTTCAAAGATATTGGAATACCTGTTGCTCTTCCTGTAACCATTCATACTGACAACAAAGCAACAATTCATATAGATGCAAACCCAATATATCATGAACATACCAAACATATCGAGATTGATTGTCATTTTATAAGAGAAAAGATACAAAATAGACTGGTTAAGAAAGAGTTGTAGCAACAAAGGAACAACTTGCAGATGTTCTCACAAAAGGATTAACTAGAGTGCAACATGAGTACTTAATGTCCAATATAGATGTTCTTGACATTTTTGTATCACCTAGCTTGAGGGGGAGTGTTGAGAAAAGAAGAGTGACTTAAGGCTTCAAGGGTAGTTTAGTCTATTTATATCTATCTAGACTAGCTGAGTAGTTAGGAGTCACATGTATATATACATACACTAATGTACATATCAGATAATAGAATAGAAGCGGTTACTATTCTATTGATCTTCTCTCTGCTCCTTCTACGCTTTCTTTCTCTTATCTCTTCTATGTTCTCTTCCTTAGCTTAAGCTCATTCATGGTTGTTTCTCCATAAAGTTTAGAAGGATAGAAGGGTCACATTCATCCTACTATAATCAATAATTGTCATTACTTTCTTTGTTTCGAACTATAATTGGGACTTAGTTATGTATAGTTCCTTTTGGGAGAAGACTTTTTGATTAATTAAAGAGGTTGATGTATCCATTTACCTAACATTTAGTTTTTTCTAAAGTTTTTTAGAAAAAAAGAAAAAAAGAGGAGTACAATATTAGGCCTATTACATACAACTTACTAAGCATTTCTGTAAAATATTATTTTATGGCTTAAACACATAATCTCCCGATGATTACATGGAAACAATCGTTGCGCCAAAGCTCTATTTCATTTTCTTGGAAAAGAAATTGTATGGGTTCAAATTTGGCCCTATACGCTTATACACCGAAGGGTGTGCCCAGTAAGCATATATCTGCTATAGTAAAGGTACGGCTCAGATGTAAAGGTGAAGGCGACACCAATTAAAACCAGGCGTCCTCGCTAGGAGGACGTCGACCATTTCTTGTATTATTGTTATTTTAAGGAAGGCCTCCCCCTATATAAAGAGGACCTTTCCATTGTAAAAGGCATCAATGTTATTCTTGAATAATACAACTCTCTCATTTTCTTTTATTCTCTCTATCTCTATCTTTAGATCTACAATAATAACATCATTATTACACCTCTAGGTCTATTATATTTGATTACGATTTACCCTTTCATATTTTTGATTATTTTCTAGCTTACAAAGTATATTCTTAACTTTTGAGCCAAACAATTTGGCGTCGTCTGTGGGAATTTTGAGAATCAAAATCATAGTATCCACCTAGAGATCAACCAACTACCTTTCTCTATACCACATGAAAACAAAAGATGGCCAAATATAACACTAGATCGAAAGCTATAGTGGGTATCACAACCAATCTTCTTGGTCCTCTCAACGAGGCCAGTGACGAATTCATCACTAATGCAACCCCCATCATCGCACCAGGTGCAGAGATCTCATATTCCCCATCTGAAGATCTAACGATCTTGCATGAAAAAATGAGCTTCCACGTCTCTTGTTAAAGAAGCACCCTTGGTGGTTAAAAAGCTACTAGAAGAGTGGCTAACGAGCACCCTAAGTGGATTGGTTGAGAAATCACTGCAAGGCAACATCAGGTCTGCGCCAACGGTAAACATCACCACTGCCATGGGCGAACCTGAGGATACACGAGTAAATAACCAACCCATCGAGGCACATACCAGTGATGGTACGCTAACTGCCTTCCTAAAGATGGAAAAAATGGAAAACGAAAACAAAGCACTCCACGACCAGATGAAGGAACACTAGGAGAGGGTTCACAAGATCCCTGGAGCTCCCAAGTTACTACCATAATGCGACGTGGGGAGGTTCGTAGAGCAACCATACACTTGAAGAAACTACCCCATACTCTACCCCAAATACCTTCAAGATGCCTCCCTACTTGAGGGTGTACGATAGAACCATAGATCCCGAAGATCATCTGATCCACTACGTCACTACTGTAAAGGGAAACGACCTATCAAAAGAGCAGGTACCGTCAGTGCCACTGAAGAAGTTTGGCGAGAAGTTGACAGGAGGGGCCTTGACATGGTACTCTCAGTTACCAGCTAAAGTGATATCAACATTCGAGGAAATGGCGGATAAGTTCGTCACCGCCTATGCGGGTGCGAAGAAAGCATAAGCAAGGGTCAACGACATCTTCGCCATCAGATAAACCACAGGAAAAGGGCTTAGGGACTTCCTAGCCAGGTTAACAGGGTAAGGATGAGTCTGCCAAATGTATCGGAAGGGATGGGAGTCGTTGATTTCTAGAACGGGCTAAGCAGGGACAGTTCGAGGGCGACCACGAAGCTGCTGATCCGCCTAATAAAATATCCCCTTGCGAGAGGAAATCCACAACGCCTATTGCGCTGAGGTAAGAGCAGACGAGGACGATCTCAATGGACCAACTCAATGTCTAACGGCGATACACTCAGAAACAAGGAGAGATCAACGCAATGAAGGACATCGAGAGCAACTCCCATTCGCCGCCCAGACATACGGACCCCACTCTGAAATGAAAGAGATACGCCTCTTTATTATCCGCACATAACTTTTGCGTGTCTCTTTCAAAAATAGTGTACGCACTGAAGAAGCTAGGCACCAAGGTGCAATGGCCGCAGAAGATGAAATCAGACCCTGCCACGAGGAAATCAAACATCCTAAGTGAGTTCCATCAGGAACGGGGACACAAAACCAAAGACTACATAGGCCTACGGCAAGAGGTGGTCAGGATGCTGAACCAGGGATACCTGAGGGAATTACTCAACGACAAAGGGAAAATCAACTTTGCACGTGGATGGGAAAACCCACGCAGGCTGCCAAATCTTTCTTCCCCAACACGAATGATAAACATGATCGTTGGTGGCGGCGATGACTTAGTGATCAATCGCGTCAAATTTGCCAACACACACAGACTGAAGCGGACCATCTCCCATGAATGGTATGACGACTTCGAAGATAGTATCGCCTTCGATAAGTCTGATGCCGATGATTTTTCTTTCCCTCACTATGATGCTTTAGTTGTTACTTTACGTATCGCTGATATAGATGTTTAAAGAGTCATGATCGACGACGGAAGTGGCGCCTGTGTTATCCACCCAAGGGTCCTTGCACAAATAGGACTCGAGAATAGGGTAATACCACGCTGCATAACACTAACTAGTTTCAACAATGTAGTGGAACGAACATTCAGAGAAATAACACTTCCCTACTTAGCGGGAGGGGTCACGCTGGAAACAACTTTCCACGTGATGAACCAAGAAATGGCGTATAACGTCATCATAGGACGCCCGTGGTTACACGCCATGCGAGCGATTCCTTCAAGACTTTACCAAGTGATCAAATTCCCTACCCCATGGGGAGTAGTCAACATTAGGGAAGAGTCACGCACTTTGCAGAAGTGCTACAAAATAACTCAAGATTACGCCTACACCCAACAACTGAAGGGGGCGAGTGCGAAGGCATATCAGTTAGCCATGTCGGGGACTAAAGTCGACCTAAAAATGGACGATATCAGAGATCCTGATGCCGTAGAAGCCTGTAAAGCAACAGTCAAAGATCTCGACCCAGTCCAATTGGACGATACCGACCCATTGAAGAAAGCCTACATCGGCCACGGCCTCGCCGACCCAAGTAAGTATCGTGAATTCCTAACTAACCATGCAAATCTATTTGCTTTCTCTCATTCAGATATGCTAGGGATTCTGCGAGACATCCCCACCCACAAACTGAATGTCGATCCATTACATCCGTCCGTGCGACAAATGAGAAGGAAATTCAATACCAACAATCAATGAAGCGGTCTGCGAGAAAGTGGACAAGCTACTTGCCAACGGCTCCATCAGGGAATCAAAGTATCCTTAATGGGTCACCAACATCGTCATGGTCAAAAAGAAAAATGGAAAGTGGAGAATGTGCGTAGATTTCACTGATCTGAAAAAAGCATCCCTGAAAGATTCATTCCCACTACCTCATATCGACCAATTGATCGACGGCACCGCAAGATATGAGATGTTAAGCTTCCTAGTCGCTTACTCTGGCTACAATCAAATCATGATGGTTGAGGAAGATCAGGAGAAGACGACTTTCATCACCCATCAAGGGACTTATTGCTACAAAGTAATGCTCTCCGGGCCAAACAAATGTAGGGGCTACATACCAGAGATTGGTCACCAAGATGTTCAAAGAGAAGCTCAGTAAGACTATAGAAGTCTATATCGACGATATGCTGGTGAAGTCGACAAGAAAAGAGGATCACATCGACCATATGAAGGAAGCCTTCAGAATATTAAGAAGGTACGAGATGAAGCTGAACCCCAAAAAATGCGCCTTTGGTGTAGCCTCAGGGAAATTCTTAGGATGTCTTGTATCACAACGAGGTATCGAGGTCAAACCAGATTACGACAAGGCGATAGATGCGATACATGAAGTGCTGAACAACAAAAAATAGGTGCAAAAGCTGACAGGGCGAATAGCGCCCTATCTAGATTCATCTCGCGATCCTCCGATATATGCCACAAGTTTTTTAATGTACTGAGAAAGGACAATGGGTTACAGTGGAATGAGGAATGTGTTGTAGCCTTGAGATAATTGATGGCGTACCTATCTTTTCCACCATTGCTGGCCAAAGCAAATCCAGGCGAGCCCCTGCTGGTGTACTTAGCCGTATCCGAGGTCGCCGTCAGTGCAATATTGGTTCACCAGACTAATGGTACGTAATCCTATATTTACTATATTAGAAAAAACTTAGTGGACGCCGAAACACGGTATCCACACCTTGAAAAATTAGCTCTGGCATTGGTCATAGCTTCACAGAAGCTCAGACCCTATTTTCAGTGCCACCCCAAAAAAGTAGTGACAACCTTCCCCTTGAGAAGCATCCTACATAAGCCTGAGTTATCAGGTAGGCTCGCCAGATGGGCCATAGAGCTCAAAAAGCATAATATCTTGTATCTCTCGAGAACCACCATCAACTCGCAAGTACTCGCCAACTTCGTAGCTGACTTCAACGCAGAAATACTGTCATAGGCAGAACAAGAGGCACATCGTGCCCCCTCCAACACCGACCTATGGGTTGTTTACACTGACAACGCCGTTAATGCCTCGGGATAAGGACTAGGACTCATTCTCGAGCTCCCCACGGGCAAAATAATTTGCCAGTCCATATGATGCCCTGAGATGACTAACAACAAGGCCGAGTACGAGGCTGTTATTGTAGGTATAAAACAAGCCATCAAGTATGAAGCTTGAAGACTCGTTCTCCATTGCGACTCCCAGCTCGTGGTGAACCAAGTGACTGGGACATACCGAATCAAGGAGCAGATATTGCAAAAGTACCAGTCAGAAATCCATAGATTAATGACTGAGCTCGATGAGTGCCGCTTCGAATAGGTTTTGAGGGTGCGGAACACTGAGGCAGACGACCTAGCAAAACTAGCCTTAACTCCCGACGGGGCTCGTTCGCACCCTCATCCCCTGTGGCTATCCCCTTGCCAATCATTACACGGCATCTCATTGCCCTTAGAAATCTCCTCCATGGGTCGTGGGGATGACGGTAAAGGAGTTGCTTCACTTGTGGACGTAGCCACGGGCACAACCTCTGGTTGAGGAACCTCCAGAATGTCATCACTGGGTGAGCCACATGGTACGTACTCTTCTCCAGAATCAGTCCCCGCCCCAGACGAGGCAACGACATTCTTCTTCTTCTTCTTCTTGGGGGCACTCCGACCTGCCAACATGAATAAGTGAGGTAACGAAACCTAAGGAGACCTCCAAACCATAGTCAAAGAGTTACCTAGTGGGCCATATCACTCATGAAATGCAGACCAAGTGCGGTATTCCTCCGCAAACGGAATTACTCTCTCCACCCACGACCTAATATTTTTAATGAACCGAGGTGGAAAGCCCTCGCTGCAGAAAGAGGGGGGGGGGGGAAGCAAAAGAAGTCACAATGGTCGTACGGTCAAAATTGCAACAGTACTGAATTCTACAATTAAAAATACTTACATTCTAGATTCCACCTTTCCGGGAACCGTTCAGGACTCGGCACCAGGTGCTCCGTCCTGATGTAGAAGAATTCACGCCAGAAGCGGCGATTAGTCTTGTCATAGGCTTTAACGACCAATCCCCTTGTGCCATGACTTTTCAGCTGCAGCATGGTACCCCTCATGTAATCGGGGCTGAATAACTGCAAGAGATGGTGGACCGAGACGCTGCACTCGGCCCTGGGCGCATATATGGTCATAATTTGACACACCTTCAAAGTGTAGGGAGTGAGCTGAGTCGGTCATACATTGTAAAAATGGCAAAGCTCCTCCATTAGGGGGTAAATTGGGAGGCTGTAACCGATCAAGAACGGGTACTCATAGAATATGCAGTACCCCGGCTGGTGCATGTTGGCATAGTTCGATCCATCCCGGCCAGCACCATCTCCACATGGTCCGGAATCTGGTACGTCTCTCGAAGATAATCCAAGTTGGATTGTAATAACTCATTATGCTCCCAAGGAGGGGTCAGGATCTTAGTTGGAAAATCTCTATGAGCATGTATCTCTTTCGGGAGGACGTTCTGTATTAAGAGGGACAAGGGCTTTCTGTGCCTTTCCCCCCTCACAACCGGAAGATGGTGAAACTTTAGATGGGGTATCACCCTTGGCCTTTTTACTACTTCTACGTTTTGACATGATAATTTCTATGAGAAACAAAGCTCTAATAATAAGAAGTGTGGTTTCAAAAGAAATGGAAGAGTTTAGCACGAAATAACAGCTACTGGGAAGAAAGATGAAAGGAAAGTAGAAAGAGTTCAAAGGTTCGAAAGATAAAAAGATTGAACCTTCCTCCTATTTATAGGGCTAATATGCACGAAAATCGAAGAGGCATGATTCAAAACGGGCACGGGAAATCAAAACGTTACACCATCTCCCGAACTGCCTTGGGAGCAAGTATAATTATGACGCATGCGGGCGATGACATCATTTTGAAATGGAGAACACGTGTCAACTGATCGACGATGCCATATATTTCCCCTCATTCATGGCACCGCCCCCATAGTAAGGTCAAATTTTCTAAAGACGAGGTTTGCATTTTCGCCCGTTGAAGACGTCCACTAGATACGCATCCAATGAGCGGAGGGACTAACTATATGGGATCAATTTTGGCGCTATACGCCTCTACGCCGAAGGATACACCCAGTAAGCATATATCTGCTATAGTAAAGGCACGGCTCGGACGTAAGGGTGAAGGCGAAGACAATTAAAGCCAGGCGTCCTCGCTAGGAGGACGTCAACCACTTCTTATATTTTTATTATTATTTTAAGGAAGGCCTCTCCCTATATAAAGAGGACCTTCCCATTGTATAAGGCATCAGTGTTATTCTTGAATAATACAACTCTCTCATTTTCTCTTATTCTCTCTCTATCTCTATCTTAAACTAATAGTATCTCTTGAGTTCATAATATCATCTTACAACATTATATTTACAACAATAACATCATTTATACATCTCTAAGTCTATTATATTTGATTACGATTTATCCTTTCATATTTTTGATTGTTTTCTAGCTTACAAAGTATATTCTTAACTTTTGAGCTAAACAGAAATATTCGCAAAAAGTTTAAATATTTGAAAAGGATAATCGGGAATAAAAACAGGATCTCCACCCTAGCAATGCACTCCATAAACTAAGTTTCTTGATGAATTTAAGTTACACATATTTACTGTGCATAATATTTTAACCATTAACGTAATATTTAATCCTTTATTTGTAGGTTATTATTCTATTTTCTGGATCGCTATCACAGGCTTAATATTTGTTGTTTTAACTCTTCAATATTTGGCTTTCCTTGGCATATTCTTTATATATTCCCACTATTAGGGATGTTAGCTTTGATGCTAATTATGGCATTAAGTGCTATATATTTAATAAGAAACTTTGTCAGAGAAAAAAATAATAAGATATATAGGAACAAAGACTAGGTAAAGATAAAAATTTAGCTAGTTCTAATAAAACAAAGTACATAAAAATATAGAGGGGTTAAATACTAATTGACTTAAACAATAAGTAGTTAAGTCTTACTAAAGAGTTGAGATTTGGAAAAAAATATTTTATATTCTTAAAAGAAAATCAATAGTAGCGATACTAGAAGAACGATTAGGCTCATGTTCTATCCTTTCTACAATGCCTATAGATGAAGCGCTTCGTTTCAGATCAATTCTTCGCTGCAACTTCGATCCCGAAAGAGAGGTCTTTCTTTATGGTTATGAAATCACTTTGATTGAAAAGCAAGTCGATGATTCCATAAGTCAAACGGGCGGGTGAGGCGAGAGTCCTTCACTGAGCGAAGTCGAATATATTAGAGGAGCTTGTCGAGTTTTTTCTACTACTAAGTAGCACTTATGCTACTCAATTATCATAGAATCGATTCCGATCGAGCTGAAAGTTTTATACACTGACCATATAAGATTTTTACAGTCATATTATGTAAAACATAATTATAAATAACACTAGCATTAATAAGTATTTGTTATGACCTATAATAAATTAAGCATACCTTGAAATAACAAGGTAATTACACGGATAGCTTAAAATTCTTTATACACTAATTTCAGTATATGTAACTTAAATCCAATAATTAATCACTACCAACATTTGTGCAGAAATGTTGTCGAAGTTGAGTAAGTTGTCATTGCAATTATGATATTAGCCTAATCAAATCCTAATAATTGTTATTGGACATAAATTAATTGCCATTAATTTATTCTTTACAATAATAATCATAAAACTTAGAGTAGCTTGTGGAGTAAACGAAGGGCTAATCATAGAGGTTATAATTTAATTTATAGATCACTATCAGACTTGTTTTTGGTCAGCTCTATAGTTTATTTGGGTTAAATTTAGTTTTAAACAAGTTGTTTTTTAGTTTAATAATAGTCTATAAAAAGATAAAAAGATATTTAATTAACTTGAGTTCAAGTCTTCCTTAAATAATTCATCCCTATTTTAATTTATTCAAATTTAGTTGGTAAGCTAAGATATCTATGTCCTAACCACTCATAATTGGAAGCAAAAACTTCTAACCCCACCCACCCCCTTAACAAAATAATTTACAAAGTCTCACGTTCAAATTTTCGTGGAGGTAAAAATATTAGGTGGTTTTTTTTATATGTACAAGCTACATCAATAGAGTTATTCAATATGTGTTTTGGTGAGAGATATAGTAAGAATCCCGTAAAATTAATAGAGATACGAGAAATTTACTCGAACACCACGATTATAAAAAAAAAAAAAATTAGCAAAGATTCGATAAAGGGAATGATAAGTGGCTGACTAAATTTCTATAGAGTACATCATTTGCGAGGTATCTAATTAATAAATACTACCAATCTCTTCTTAGATTTATTATATGTTTATGTGTTACACAAGAACAAGGCTGAGTTAGGGAAATAATCTTCAAGTAATATGTACACTAACACCATTCATAATTATCAAAAAGAAGAAAAAAAACAACAAAAAATAGATGATCTCATTTTAGGTTAGGGTTTAACTTATATAATACATTGACATGGTAAAGAATTTTTGTACTTTCAGGTAAATTTTACAACCAAGTTATTTATTATTTTCTGTTTAATATCAAATTAGAATTACAATAGACGACATTCATCTATTATTTTATGACATTTCAGTCAGATAATATAAAAATTTGTACATTATCAGTATATATAAGTTTAAAATCTTTAAATTTTAGATATCTCTTGAATGAGAAAAAAAGGTTAGCACGATCTTTAAATCAATTTTTTTTATAGTTTCTAAAAATAAAAAATAAAATGCAAATAAGTAACTTCAACTAGTGTTAGTACCTGCGTGATGCACGTAAACAAATCATGTCTAATATGTAGGTTGTTTCAATCATATGCAAATAACCTTAAAATATAAACCTTTCAGATAAAAATTATATAACATTATATATTAATTATAAAACACGATATAAAATTTTATTCAAATCTCGTAGTAGACAACTTTTGTTTTTTTTTTGGTAGCAACCTAATCCCTTAATTTTAGTACTTGCATTTTGTTACGGTATCAATATTAAAAAGTAATAAATACATCATGTTGTGATCTATTGTCACGACCCCAAATTCGGTCGTGATGGCGCCCAGCACACTGCTAGGCCAGCCTGGCCAATTAACAACAAATCACGGAGCTATAAGCTCACTTTATCCAATTTAAGCATAACAGAATAATTCAACAGTGATAGATATATTAAAAACAGGGAATCAAGTCCCAACACATGCCAACTCCCATAGACCGAAGGGTCAAGAGTCATGAGCCTCTAAAGAACATCAGTGTAATAAGGTTTAAAACTAACTTAGTACGGAAAGAAAGACAACATGGAATGAAATTATAACTAGAAGGGGAGTCAGGTCCCGCGGACGCTGCAGCTACCTCGACTGTCCCGCGCAATGTCTCTGAGCAGCTACCGGGTCAGGTCTGCTGAGAGGTACCTGGATCTGCACACAAGGTGCAGGGAATAAAATGAGTACTGCCAGACTCAATGGTAATAAACAGGGGCAAGACATCGTAGATAAGAAATCCACGATAAAGCACAATGTAAAGCTATAACCAATACCCTGTAGTAGTTCAATATCAACAGTAGAGAACCAACAATTATCAATAACATAGTATAACAGCTAGCAGATGTAGCTAAATGCAATGCAATGCATGAAATGACAGCTACGGCGCGTAGCCCGATCCAATTTGGGTACCCGTGCTCACTGTGGGGGTTCATACTCCGGAGGGGCTCCTACAGCACAAGCACAATATCATGAATATACGCTGCAGCGCGCAACCCGATCCACTACCAGTCAGCTAATATGCAAATGCGGCCTCGCAGGCTCAAAAGTAGTTTTGAAACCCTTTTTATCATTTATCAGTTGAAAACAGTATGTCAAAGTTCCAGAGATTGGAGATATCATGATAACAGTAATATCTACGGACTGGTAGTAAAACTAACATGTCAATATCACAGAACAATGATAACGATCCTCGCGGGATCCAATAACTGGCTCACAGCCCACAAGTATACTCAACCGTCCAAGAAGGAGGTTCAACGGCTCAAGAGTAGCCAATATCACAATATAGTATGCAACCATCCGAGAAGGAGGTTAGACGGCTCAAGAATTGCCAATATCATAACACAGTACCAACACGTCGGACTAAGCCATAGTCCCCAAACACAATCGACCCCGCAGTCACAAGAGAGTACGTGTCTCGCTGCTATACAGCGTCACAAATTAGTATACCGGGGTTTCGAACCCGCTGGTCATCACCCACATCTATTACTCACCTCAATACGGCGCGAAGACTACTCCGCGATAACCTTGCCACGAGAATCAAGCTCCGCACGCGTACCAATCTGATCAAATCTTAACACAACAAATTAAGCCAATGGGATGACACCCAATCAAAATAACTCAATTTACATCAAAATTCCCAAAGTTGCCAAAACCCGACTTTTGGTACGTTTCTCGAAAAATTACAAAAGTCACATATTTGGAATCCTAATCTCAATACGAGTCTAGGCATATAAAATTTACCAAAATCGGACTCCATTTGCCCACTCAAATCGGTGTTTTTCTTCAATTTTAGGCCTAGGGCTCAAACCCACCTTTAATCTTTCATTTACAGAGAATTAACCAAGGATTTCATGATAAAATAAACTTACCTCCAACGAATCCCCGATGAATTTCCAGTAATTTCCTGTCAATACCTTCTTTTAGAACTAAAAAATGGAGGTTTTGGATATGGGGTTCGCGAATACAATGTTCTGTTATTTTAATATGCTGACTGTCAGGCGACCCTCTGCGATCGCAGCCATAGGCTCGCGATCGCGATAAACAAATCCGGTCGGCTCCCAAAACTACCCTACACGATCGCGACATGCACCACACGATCGCACTGCTTCCGTTCATAACCCTATGCGATCGCATACGACCTCACGCGATCGCGATGCTTCAATTTCCAGACTTACGCGATCGCACACTTCACCTCGTGATCGCGGAGAGCAAAATAGTTCTGCAGTTATTGTAGCAGAAATAGCAGTGCCTTTGGCACAAATTGGTCCGTTTGGACCCCCGAATTCATCCCGAGGCCCCCGGGACCCCAACGAAAACCACCAACATACTCCAAAACACGATACGAGCTTGTTCCAATCATAAAAACACCATCCTAAACATCAAAATCACCAATTACACACGGATTCAAGCCTAAGTTTCTTCAAAACTTCCGAAGCTAACATTAGATCAAAAACCCGACCAAACGACGTTCGAATGACCTGAAAATTTGCGAAAATATCCGAAATCACATGACAAAGTGTGACGACCACGCCCGTCGTCACGGGAATTACCACCCCGTTGTGTTGTAATTACATAATTCATGTTTTTATATCAGTGTTAGAGTCTATTGGAGGTGTTAGGAGTGAATTGGATTGGAAATGAGGCATATGGCCTTTTTGAAGGAAACCTGAATAAGGAAAGTCAACACGGAGTTGACTATTTGGTTAGAGTGCTCGGAATCGAATTCTGATAATTCGGTTAGTTCCGGGAGGTGATTTGCAACTTAGGGGAGCGATCGGAATTGAATTTGGAGGCCCGGTGTAGAAATAGGCTTGAATTGGCTAAGGTTGAATTTTGGCGAAAACCGAACGGTAGGTGAGATTTTGATCCGGGGTCGGAATGGAATTCCGACAGTTGCAGTAGCCCCGTTAGGTGATTTTGGATGTGCCTGCAAAATTTCAGGTCATTCGGACATCGTTTAGTCGGGTTTTGACAACTTGTGGGTTTTGATATAATTTGGGTTATTTCGAATGAATTACGTGAAATTAGCATATATTGATGCATTCTCTATGATTTTGAGCAGATTTGACACCTGAGGAGACTGATTTGCGAGGCAAGCGCAAGGCGGATTGAAACTTCTACCGGTTCGAGGTGAGTGGTGGTAGTAAACAATGTACTGAGGGTTTGAAACCCCGTACTAGCACTTCACAGTGCTATATTGAGATGAGACACGCGTTCGATGACGGGCATGGTGACATTATGATTGGGGGTTCGGACTTAGTCCTTCCCGGCTAATAGAATACTATGTTGTATGACTGCTAATGAGATTATATCTGTACAATTGGGCTAATAGCCATGTTTGGGGCATTGTGCCGATCTGTAGAGCATTAGGGAACCTATAGAGCTAGGTGACGCTTATATCATGTTGGAAACATACACTCAGCCGTAGCTCTAGTTGTATAGCATAATATGAGCCCGTACTAGATGTGTACATTAAGAGAGATTATCTAGGGTGGAATTCCCTGTTCTAGCTGAGTGGGCCTGAAAGGCCAAGTCTATATTGACTGAGACAGGGTCCAGGACCCACTGTGATATATTATATTGGGCCTGAGAGGCCAAGCACATATTGATTGGGATAGGGTCGAGGACCCATTATGAGGTATTATATATATATATACCTATATTGGATCGGACTGCACGCCGCAGTAATATACATGTATCGGGCTGCACCCCGCAGCACTATATGTATTGGATCGGACTGCACGCCGCAGTAATATATATGTGGATCGGACTGCACGCCGCAGTATTATTGCGCTTGGGCTGTAGGAGCCCTTCGGAGTCCGAGTCTGCACACATTCTTAGTGAGCGCTGGAGTATATTATGGGATCGGGCTGCGCGCCGCAGCAGTATTAATATATATACATATAAATATTGGATCGGACTGCACGCCGTAGTAATACATGTGTGGATCGGGCTGCATGCCGCAGTATAATAGTGCTTGGGCCTAGGGAGCCCCTCCGAAGTCTGTATACACCCCAGTGAGCGTCGTCGACGTTAAATGGAGCGGGCTGCGCACCGCGGCGGTATATGTATTGGAGCGGGCTGCACGCCGCATTATACTTAATCATATCCTACTATCTACTTAAATACTTATACATTATAGACATAAGTATGTGTCTTTATATGTTGAGATGGCCGTACACCGTAGGGGTACGAGTGAGGGTTGGTTCGGTGTAGAATCTTGTAGAGATAAACGTAGATTGGAGGTTAGAGTACTACTATAGTGATGACGTACCTGTGAGGGTTGCCTTAGAACTGTTAAGTGATAGCACAGGAGTTCTTACCTTCAGTTGTTATTTATTATTGTTACTCACTGAGTTGAAATATACTCACCCCACTCCCCTGCACTTTCTGTGCAGATCCACAGGTGCCCGAGAGCAGTTGAGACATTGTAGCTGTTGATCCTTGTCTACTTTTGCGGAGATTACGAGGTAGTTGCCAGCGTTCGCAGAGCCTGTTTTCTCCTCCTTTATCATCTTGTTAATTTCTTTTGCCTAGACTTGTTTGTATTAGGATGTTATTCTATAGAGGCTCAGTCTCGTGACACCACGATATGGTTGGGACCGTATTTTGTAAGTTTTACATTTCGTTTATCACCTGATATGATCATTTACTGTTTAAGTTTAATTTGATTAATAACTGGTTGTTTTAAGGGATGATATGGTCGGGCTTGCCTAGCATTGTGTTGGGTGCCATCACAACCAGGGTTTGGGTCGTGACAAGTTGGTATCAAAGCCTAGGTTAACAGGTCTCGCGAGTCATGAGATGGTTGATAGAGTCTCGTGGATCGGTGCGGGGACGCCTGTACTTATCCTCGGGAGGCTGCAAACCTATTTAGGAAAAGTTTCAATTCTTGGAATTCTTGTCGTGCGATTACTTTTGACTTGATCTGAACTTTGACATTCTATTCTCTCGCAGATGGCGAGAACTCGATCATCCGGACGTGGAGGACGACCACCACTACCACCTGCTAGAGGCCGTGGACGCGGCCGTGGTCGCGGCGGAGTTAGGGCAGCTGAGGCAGTGCCAGCTGACCCACAGCCCCCAGTTGCGGAGGTGCCGGCAGACCGGATCAGAGCACCGACTGTGCCCGTTGTCATTCCGGGTCTACGGAAGACCCTGGCTCAGATACTAGCAGTCTGCACTGGCCTAGCACAGGCGGTTTCAGTACTACTGTAGCAGCTGCATCGGGGATCGGGGGTGGTCATCAGACCCCCCTAGTACGCACTCCAGAGCCAGTAGTGCAGGGCTTACAGACACCAGAGGCTCCTCCAGTTCAGCCTGTGGTACCGGTTCAGCCAACAGATCAGATTCAGGGGGACAGGGTCCCAGCTATGACAGACGATGAGCAGCGTCGTCTCGAGAGGTTCACCAGGTTATCTCCTCCAGTGTTCACTGGTGCTCTGGGTGAGGACGCCCAAGGTTTTCCGGATAAGTGCCGTCGGATGCTTCGTACGGCAGGGATCTTGGAGTCCAGTGGGGTATCATTCACTACCTTTCAGTTTCAGGGGCCAGCCTTCGCTTGGTGGGAGGCTTATGAGCGCTGCAGGCCAGCCGGAGCAGCACCACTATCATGGCCGGAGTTCTACACTATGTTCTTGGAGAAATAGGTGCCTCGATCTCAAAGAGAGGAGATGCGTAGGCAGTTTGAGGGTCTCCGTCAGGGGGACATGTCAGTGTCAGAGTATGAGATCAGGTTTACAGAGTTGTCCAGATATGCACCGTGGTTGGTTCATTCCGACCGAGAGAGGATTGGGCGCTTCGTGGACGGCCTCATTTATCCCATTCGTATTCTGATGACTCGGGAGAGGGTTTTGAGTCGTACATTTGAGGATGCTGTGGATATTGCTCGCGACATAGAGATAGATCGTCGCAAGGAGCGGGATGAGAGGGAGGCCAAGAGGCCTCGAGGAGCAGCTAGTTCTAGTGGCACTCAGACCAGAGGCCAGAGTCAGCAGAGCCGAGGTCGCTCTTTCAGGTCTTCGCAGTCGGGTCGCTCAGATCGTCGCAGATGGTCTCCTAGACAGGGTTATCAAGGTTCGCACCAGAGCCAGCCATCTCTCAGTGCCATGCCAGCACAGAGTTCTTCACAGGCCCCATCCGCTCAGGGTTCATCTCGGCCTAGTTCATCAGCTGGCCACTCCAGTGCCAGAGGTCCTTATCAGTCTCAGTACCCACCACCGGGGAGTTGCTACGAGTGCGGAGAGTTTGGGCACCACCGTAGGGAGTGTCCTCGTCTTGTTTCCAAATCTTATCGGCAGAGGGGGCAGCCCTCGTCATCTGGTCCTTCTACTTCAGCACCCGCCCCGCCAGCTAGGGGTGAGGGCCAGACACCTAGGGGTCGCTCTCGAGGGAGAGGCCGATCAGGCGGACATGCTAGATGCTATGCTTTTCAGGGCCGATCTGAGGCCGTTGCTTCTGATGCTGTCATTACAGGTATTATTTCAGTCTGCCACAGAGATGCCTCGGTATTGTTTGATCCCGGTTCTACTTATTCTTATGTGTCTACATATTTTGCTCCTCATTTGGGCACGACCCGAGGGAGTCTTGAGCTGCCAGTGCATGTATCTACCCCGGTAGGGGATACTATTGTTGTGGACCACGTATACCGGTCTTGTTTGGTCACTATTGGAGGTCTGGAGACCCGAGTAGACCTGTTGCTTCTCAGCATGATTGATTTTGATGTTATATTGGGCATGGACCGGCTATCTCCATGTCATGCTATTCTGGACTGTCATGCTAAGACAGTCACTTTGGCTATGCCGGGCATTCAGAGGATCGAGTGGCGAGGCACGACTGAGTATGTACCTAGCAGGGTAATATCTTTCCTCAAGGCCCAACGAATGGTTGGGAAGGGATGTCTCTCTTATTTAGCATTTGTGCGGGAGGTCGAAGCCTAGACTCCCAGTATTGATTCTGTTCCCATTGTGCGAGACTTTCCTGATGTGTTTCCCTCAGACCTGCCGGGCATGCCGCCGGACAGGGATATTGATTTTGGTATCGATTTGGTGCCAAACACTCGACCTATTTCTATTCCTCCATATCGGATGGCACCAGCTGAGTTGAAGGAATTGAAGGAGCAGCTCTAGGAACTCCTAGATAAGGGGTTCATTCGGCCGAGTGTGTCGCCGTGGGGTGCACCGGTCCTGTTTGTTAAGAAGAAGGACGGATCCATGAGGATGTGTATTGACTACAGGCAGCTAAACAAAGTAACAGTGAAGAATAAGTATCCTCTGCCTCGTATTGATGATTTATTTGATCAGCTCCAGGGAGCTAGGGTGTTCTCGAAGATTGATCTTCGTTCAGGCTACCATCAGCTGAAGATTAGAGAGTCCGACATTATGAAGACTGCATTCCGGACCAGATATGGTCACTATGAGTTCCTTGTGATGTCTTTTGGGCTGATCAACGCCCCAGCAGCATTTATGCATCTGATGAACAGTGTATTCAGGCCGTATCTTGATTCATTTGTGATCGTATTCATTGACGACATTCTAGTCTACTCTCGTAGCCAGGAGGAGCATGCTCGACACTTGAGTATTGTGTTGCAGAGGTTGAGAGAGGAGAAGCTGTATGCCAAGTTCTCCAAATGTGAGTTCTGGCTTGAGTCCGTGGCATTCTTAGGGCACGTGGTGTCCTGTGATGGTATTCGGGTAGATCCGAGGAAGGTCGAGGCAGTGCAGAGTTGGCCCAGACCGACCTCAGTTACTGAGATCCGTAGCTTTCTGGGATTGGCAGGGTATTATCACCGATTCGTTCAGGGGTTCTCTTCTATTGCTTCACCCTTGACTAGATTGACTCGGAAGGGTGTTCCTTTCTTATGGTCCGAGGAGTGCGAGGAGAGCTTTCAAAAGCTCAAGACAGCACTGACCACAGCACCAGTCTTGATTCTACCGACAGCTTCAGATTCTTATACTGTATATTGTGATGCCTCAGGAGTTGGCATTGGTTGTGTGTTGATGCAGGAGGGTAGGGTCATTTCTTATGCTTCTCGTCAGTTGAAGCCCCACGAGAAGAACTACCCTGTTCATGATTTGGAGCTAGCAGCCATAGTTCATGCTTTGAAGATTTGGAGGCATTACCTGTATGGTGTCTCCTGTGAGGTGTTCACGGATCATCGCAGCCTTCAGCACTTATTCAGACCGAAGGACCTTAATTTGAGCATCCGGGGAAGGCCAATGTGGTGGCCGATGCCTTGAGTCGGAAGGCGGTTAGCATGGGCAGCCTAGCTTTCATCCCAGTTGGGGAGAGGCCATTTGCTTATGATGTTCATGCCCTAGCCAATCGGCTAGTGAGATTAGATATTTCGGAGCCGAGTCGGGTGTTGGCTTGTGTTGTTTCTCGATCTTCCTTATATGATTGCATCGGGGAGCGACAGTATGATGACCCACATTTGCTTGTCCTTAAGGACAGAGTGCAGCTTAATGATGTTAAAGATGTGACTATCGATGGTGATGGTGTTCTGAGGATGCAGGGTCGTATATGCGTGCCCAATGTTGATGGTTTGCGGGAGTTGATACTTGAGGAGGCACACGGTTCGCGGTACTCTATTCACCAGGTGCCGCAAAGATGTACCAAGACTTGAGACAACACTACTGGTGGAGGAGAATGAAGATGGATATTGTTAGGCATGTAGCTAAGTGCCTCAATTGCCAGCAGGTCAAATATGAGCATCAAAGACCGGGCGGTGTTCTTCAGCGTATGGTTATTTCCCGAGTGGAAATGGGAGAGGATCACCATGGATTTTGTTGCTGGACTCCCTCGGACAGCGAGGAAGTTTGATTCTGTATGGGTGATTGTTGATCGGCTGACTAAGTCCGCACATTTCATCCCAATTAGTACTACTTACTCATCGGAGCGGTTGGCATCGATCTTTATTCGGGAGATTGTCAGGTTGCATGGGTTCCCAGTGTCTATTATATCTGACAGAGGCGCTCAGTTCACTTCTCAGTTTTGGAGATCATTTCAGCGAGAGACGGGTACGCGGGTTGAGTTGAGCACCGCATTTCACCCCCAGACAGACGGACAGTCTGAGTGCACTATTCAGATCCTGGAGGATATGTTGCGGGCATGTGTGATTGACTTTGGTGGTTCATGGGATGAGTTTTTTCCACTTGCTGAGTTTGCCTACAACAACAGCTACCAGTCGAGTATTCAGATGGCCCCGTACGAGGCATTGTATGGCAGACGGTGTAGATCCCCCGTGGGATGGTTTGAGCCTGGTGAGGATAGATTGATAGGGACTGAGTTAGTTCGGGATGCTTTGGATAGAGCAAAGTTGATCCAGGAGAGACTTCGCACAGCACAGTCTCGCCGGAAGAGTTATGCAGACCGTAGGGTGAGAGAGTTGTCATTCATGGTTGGTGATAGAGTATTGCTGAAGGTTTCACCCATGAAGGGTGTCATGAGGTTCGGGAGGAAAGGGAAGTTGAGTCCCAGGTACATTGGTCCTTTTGAGATACTCGGGAGAGTTGGAGAGGTGGCATATGAGTTAGCCTTGCCACCCAGCTTGTCTAGCGTTCATCCAGTATTCCATGTGTCTATGCTCCGAAACTACATCGGGGATCCGTCTCATGTATTAGACTTCAGTACCATTCAGCTTGATGGTGATCTATCATATGATGTGGAGCCTATTGCTATTTTGGGTCGCCAAGTAAGGAAGTTGAGGTCGAATGAGATTGCATCAGTTAAGGTTCAGTGGAGAGGTCGACCCGTAGAGGAGGCTACTTGGGAGGTTGAGCGGGAGATGCGGAGCAGATACCCTCAGCTATTTGAGACTTCAGGTATGTTTCTTGACCCGCTCGAGGACGAGCGTTTGCTTAAGAGGGGAGAATGTGACGACCCGGCCCGTCGTCACGGGAATTACCACCCCGTTATGTTGTAATTACATAATTCATGCTTTTATATCAGTGTTAGAGTCTATCGGGGATGTTAGGAGTGAATTGGATTGGAAATGAGGCATATAGCCTTTTTGAAGGAAACCTGAATAAGAAAAGTCAACACGGAGTTGACTATTTGGTTAGAGAGCTCGGAATCGAATTCTGATGATTCGGTTAGTTCCGGGAGGTGATTTGCAACTTAGGGGAGCGATCGGAATTGAATTTGGAGGCCCGGTGTAGAAATAGGCTTGAATTGGCTAAGGTTGAATTTTGGCGAAATCCGAACGGTAGGTGAGATTTTGATCCGGGGTCGGAATGGAATTCCGACAGTTGCAGTAGCTCCGTTGGGTGATTTTGGATGTGCCTGCAAATTTTCAGGTCATTCGGACGTCGTTTATTCGGGTTTTGACAACTTGTGGGTTTTGATATAATTTGGGTTATTTCGAATGAATTACGTGAAATTAGCATATATTGATGCATTCTCTATGATTTTGAGCAGATTTGGCACCCGAGGAGATCGATTTGCGAGGCAAGCGCAAGGCGGATTGAAACTTCTACCGGTTCGAGGTGAGTGGTGGTAGTAAACAATGTACTGAGGGTTTGAAACCCCGTACTAGCACTTCACAGTACTATATTGAGATGAGACACGCGTTCGATGACGGGCGTGGTGACATTGTGATTGGGGGTTCGGACTTAGTCCTTCCCGGCTAATAGAATATTGTGTTGTATGATTGTTACTGAGACTATAACTGTACAATTGGGCTAATAGCCATGTTTGGGGCCTTGTGCCGGTTTGGGGCCTTGTGCCTAGGTGACCCTTATATCATGTTGGAAACATACACTCAGCCGTAGGTCTAGTTGTATAGTATAATATGAGCCCGTACTAGATGTGTACATTGAGAGAGATTATCTATGGTGGAATTCCCTGTTCTAGCTGAGTGGGCCTGAAAGGCCAAGTCTATATTGACTGAGATAGGGTCTAGGACCCACTGTGATATATTATATTGGGCATGAGAGGCCAAGCACATATTGACCGGGATAGGGTCGAGGACCCATTATGAGGTATTATATACATATACCTATATTGGATCGGGCTGCACGCCGCAGCAGTATATATATATTGGATCGGACTGCACGCCGCAGTAATATACATGTAATATACATGTGGGACGGACTGCGCAGTATTATTGCGCTTGGGCTGTAGGAGCCCCTTCGGAGTCTGAGTCTGCACACATTCTCAGTGAGCACTGGTGTATATTATGGGATCGGGCTGCACGCCGCAGCAGTATAGAGATATATACATATATATATTGGATCGGACTGCACGCCGCAGTAATATTTGTGTGGATTGTGCTGCACGCCGCAGTATTATAGTGCTTGGGCCTAGGGAGCCCCTTCGAAGTCCGTATACACCCCCAGTGAGCACCGTCGACGTTAAATGGAGCGGGCTGCGCGCCGCAGCGGTATATGTATTGGAGCGGGCTGCGCAGCATTATACTTAATCATATCCTACTATCTACTTAAACACTTATACATTATAGACATAAGTATGTGTCTTTATATGTTGAGATGGCCGTACACCGTAGGGGTACGAGTGAGGGTTGGTTCGGTGTAGAATCTTGTAGAGATAAACGTAGATTGGAGGTTAGAGTACTACTATAGTGATGACGTACCTGTGAGGGTTGCCTTAGAACTGTTAAGTGATAGCACATGAGTTCTTACCTTCAGTTATTATTTATTATTGTTACTCACTAAGTTGAAATATACTCACCCCACTCCCCTGCACTTTCTGTGCAGATCCACAGGTGCCCGAGAGCAGTTGAGACATTGTAGCTGCTGATCCTTGTCTACTTTTGCGGAGATTACGAGGTAGGTGCCAGCGTCCGCAGAGCTTGTTTTCTCCTTCTTTATCATCTTGTTGATTTCCTAATTGCCTAGACTTGGTTGTAGTAGGATGCTATTCTGTAGAGGCTCAGTCTCGTGATACCACGATATGGTTGGGACCGTATTTTGTATGTTTTACATTTCGTTTATCACTGGATATGATCATTTACTATTTAAGTTTAATTTGATTAATAACTGGCTGTTTTAAGGGATGATATGGTCGGGCTTGCCTAGCATTGTGTTGGGCGCCATCACGACCAGGGTTTGGGTCGTGACAAGTTATGCGTGTTGCATTGCATTCCGACCCCCGGATCAAAATCTCACCTACCAATCGGATTTCGCCAAAACTCAACCTTAGCCAATTCAAGCCTATTTCTACACCGGACCTCCAAATTCAATTCCGATCGCTCCCCTAAGTCACAAATCACCTCCCGGAACTACCCGAATCATCAAAATCCGATTCCGAGCCCTCTAACTAAATAGTCAACTTCAGGTTGACTTTCCATATTCAAGTTTCCTTCAAAAAGGTTATATGCCTCATTTTCAATCCAATTCACTCCTAACTCACTCGATAGACTCTAACACTGATATAAAAGCATAAAACATATAATTACAATATAACGGGGTGGTAATTCCCGTGAGGACGGGCCGGGTCGTCACATCTATCTTGTTTGAGCATATTATATCATATTATTTTAACAAAATTCTTGCTATCATTTTGTTTTTGATTGAAAGTCAAATATGTCTTATTCATCACATCATTTTTACGTAATTTTTTTTTTAATTTTTGTTCTTTTCTTGTAGTTATTATATTATTTATTATTTAATTTTATTAGCTTAATAATTAAATTAATATCTTGGTTATTATCCTTTTAATAGATTTTATGAAATATAAATTTTTATTCTTAAAATTTGGTTTATTTTTATGCTTGTATCCTCTTATTCGGAATATTTTAATCATTCAAATTTATTAGTAATATTTTTAAATATAATTTATTTATTTAATTTATTTGTTTCAATTAATTTAAAGTATAAATATCCTCACACTACCTTTTATTTTATACATTCCTTCCCAACTATAAATTTTAATTAGTTTTTATATTAATATTTTACCTATAATTGTAACGACCCGGCCCGTCGTTACGGGAATTACCACTCCGTTACCTTATATTTATATGTTTCCTACTTTTAAATCGGTGTTAGAACCTATCGGGTGAGTTAGGAGTAATTTTGGTTGAAAACGAGGTAAATAGCCTTTTGGAAGGGAGCTTGAATATGGAAAGTCAACCTGGAGTTGACTATTTAGTTAGAGGGCTCGGAATCAGATTCTGATGATTTGGTTAGTTCTGGGAGTTGATTTGTGACTTAGGGAAGAAATCGGAATTGAATTTGGAAGTCCGGTGTAGAAATAGGCTTGAATTGGCTAAGGTTGAATGATATTTTCAAAAATAAAAAAAAACTACGAAATAAAAAAATCTCATCTCTAATTCATATAATTCTTATTATTCTATGTTGTAAATTGGAACACAATTTCAAAATACCATGCTTTGCTTTCAAACTTAAACAAATTGCACTCAATTCAGATATCAATCATAGAAAAATATTTTCTTAATTATTTGAATATACTATATCTAAATGTTGTAGTAATATTTTCACTGTCATTTTATTTCCTTATGTAAATTTTTTCTTTTTTAGTTTTAAGATACAAATTTTAATTTTAATTTTCATTAGTACCTATATTATGTATTTTTAAATTTTATTTATTTATTTTTCATAAATAAGACTTCAGTTTCGTGGTATTCTCCATAATTTGAGCATTCTCATAATAGTTTTAAGAAATTTCTAATCTCAATTCAAATAGTCTTTCGCTTTCATTTTTAATAGTAAATTTTTAATAATCTAACATATTTTTGCTATTTATTAATCGAATATATAGTTTTATTAATTATTATGTCATTAAATTATAAATTTATTTAATATCATTATCACTACTATTCTTTATATAATACAAATGAATATATAATTTGTGTAATCGTAAAATACATATTTATTTTGTTTTAAAAATATTTCATGAAAATTTTAAATCTTAATAATATTTTAAGTATTATATATATACATTTATATTATTTTATAAACTTATGATTTAAAAAATTCCTTACATTATCCCTAATTTATTTTTGTTATTTAATATTTTAGTTTTTAATTTATCTATTAGACTTGAATTATGTGGATTTATCCATATTATGTGTCATCATAATATAAAAAAATTGTCATCTCAAATTTAAATGAGTTTTACCTTTTTCTGTATGATAAAAAATCTGAATTTTTATTTTTTCTCAATTTTTCTTTATTTTTAATTTTATATTATTCAATAACTAATATTATTACATTATAATGTGGATTTTTATTAGCTTGTTTGGGTTTAATATCTATTTCTACCACACTCATTCTAATATAATATAGATAAACATTTAAAAAAATTCTCATCTCAAATTTAAATAATTTTTATCATTCTATTTTCTAATTTGAACTGCATTTCAAAAAGAATATGCTATACTTTCAAATCTAAACTAACTACACTTAATTCAATTATTAATCATAAATAAATATTTTCTTAATTATTTGAACACATTATATCTAAATGTTTTAGTAATATTTACGTATAAAATATTCGTTTGCATGATTTATCAATACTAATATAACTTAATTACCCAAATTTGCATTATGCAATGTCGAGTTGCCTAAGTAAAAAAATATTCTTTTTACTGTTTATTAATTATTTTTACCTTATAAATAGTTTATATACTTTATGTAAGATCTTAATTTTCTGGTTGAATTTATTTAATTTTTAAACTCAATAAATATTTAGTATCTTAAGTAAATTTTAGTTTTATTTTATAGCTCTAAAGTTTGAATAGTCATTATCTTAATTTACGTCTTTCTATATTTTTTTATTCTAGTTTATTAATTAATTTTTTTTACCTTCATGTTTCTAGATAATATATAAGAAAATCTATGAGTGAATTAATATATCGATATAAATATAGCTATAGATACACATATACATATAAAAATAAATATAGATATAAAGATTAGATTTTTAAGATCTATTTGATTATCATTACTATTCTTTATATAATACAAATGAATATATAATTTGTGTAATCGTAAAATACATATTTATTTTGTTTTAAAAATATTTCATGAAAATTTTAAATCTTAATAATATTTTAAGTATTATATATATACATTTATTTTATTTTATAAACTTATGACTTAAAGAATTCCTTACATTATCCCTAATTTATTTTTGTTATTTAATATTTTAGTTTTTAATTTATCTATTAGATTTGAATTATGTGGATTTATCCATATTATGTGTCACGACCCAAATCCGGTCGTGATTGCGCCCAACAATCAAGCTTCCTTCAAACATGCTATTTGTTTCATTTTCAACCTGAATCACTCCTAACTCACCCGATATACTCTAATACTGATATAAAAGCATAAGATATGTAAATGCAAGGTAACGGGGTGGTAATTCCCGTAACGACGGGCCGGGTCATTACATTCTCCCCAACTTAAACAAACGCTCGTCCGCGAGCGGGTTAAGAAACATACCCGGAGCATCAAACAAGTGTGGGTATCTGCTCCGCATCTCCTGCTCGGTCTCCCAAGTTGCTTCCTCCACGGGACGACCTCTCCACTGCACTTTCACTGAAGATATGTCCTTGGATCTCAGCTTACGAACCTGTCGACCCAAAATGGCTACTGGTTCCACATCATAAGTCAAGTCTTCATCTAGCTGTATCGTCCTGAAGTCCAACACATGAGACGGGTCTCCGACATACTTCCGGAGCATGGATACATGGAACACCGGGTGAACTCCCGACAAACTAGGTGGCAAAGCAAGCATATAGGCCACCTCCCCAACTTTCCTAAGCACCTCAAAAGGTCCAATGAACCTTGGACTCAACTTTCCTTTCTTTCCAAACCTCATAACACCCTTCATAGGCGAAACCTTCAGCAACACCTTCTCACCTACCGAATAAGACACATCTCGGACCTTCCGGTCCGCATAACTCTTCTGACGCGACTGAGCTGTGTGAAGTCTCTCCTGAATCATCTTCACCTTGTCTAAGGCATCCTGAACTAACTCTGTCCCCAACAATCTAGCCTCGCTGGGCTCGAACCAACCGACCGGAGACCTACACCGCCTCCCATATAAAGCTTCATACGGTGCCATCTGAATGTTGGACTGATAGCTATTATTATAAGCAAAATCCACAAGAGGCAAGTAATCAGCCCATGAACCACCGTAATCAATGACACAAGCACGCAACATGTCCTCCAATATCTGAATAGTACGCTCAGACTACACATCCGTCTGTGGATGAAATGTTGTGCTCAGCTCTACCTGTGAACCCAACTCTCGCTGAAATGTCCTCCAGAACTGAGAAGTGAACTGGGTACCTCTGTCTGATATAATAGAAATGGGAACTCCATGCAATATCACTATCTCATGGATGAATATCTCTGCCAATCGCTCTGAGGAATAAGTAGTACACACTGGGATGAAGTGAGATGACTTGGTCAACCTATCCACCACCACCCAAACCGAATCGAACTTCCTCGCTGTTCGAGGGAGTCCACTAACAAAGTCCATAGTAATCCTTTACCATTTCCACGCAGGAATATCAATACGCTGGAATACACCGCCAGGTCTCTGATGCTCATATTTGACCTGCTGACAGTTTAGGCACCAAGCTACATGGCTCACAATATCTTTCTTCATCTTCCTCCACCAGTAATGGTGCTTCAAATCCTGATACATCTTCGTGGCTCCTGGGTGAATAGAATACCACGAGTTGTGGGCCTCCTCCAATATCAACTCACGAAGACCATTAACATTGGGCACGCATATTCGGCCCTGCATCCGCAATACACCATCGCTATCAATAGTGACATCTCTGGCATCATCATGCTGAACTTCTGTCCTTAAGGACAAGTAAGTGTGGATCATCATAGTGGCGCTCTCGGATACGATCGTATAAAGAAGAACGAGCTACTACACAAGCCATCACCCGACTAGGCTCAGAAATATCCAGCCTCATCATCTGATTAGCTAATGCCTGAAAATCAACTACAAGGGGTCTCTCCCCAACTGGAATGTATGCCAAACTGCCCATACTAATAGCCTTCCGGCTCAATGCATCAGCCACTACATTGGCTTTCCCGGGATGGTACAAGATAGTAATATCATAGTCTTTAAGTAATTCAAGCCATCTCCGCTGCCTCAAATTTAAATCTTTCTGCTTAAACAAATGCTGAAGGCTGTGGTGGTCTGTATATACATTACAAGATACACCATATCGGTAATGCCTCCAAATCTTCAAGGCATGAACAATAGCAGCTAACTCCAAATCATGAACAGGGTAGTTCTTCTCGTGGGGCTTTAGCTGACGAGAAGCATATGCAATAACTCTACCCTTCCTGCATCAACACACAACCGAGCCCAACTCTAGAAGCATCACAATACACCGTATATGACCCCGAGGCTGATGGCAACACAAGTACTAGAGCTGTGGTCAAAGCCTCCTTGAGCTTTTGGAAGCTCTCCTCACATTCATCAGACCACACAAATGGAGCATTTTTTTGGGTCAACTTAGTCAACGGTGAAGCAATAGATGAGAAACCCTGAACAAACCGGCGATAATAGCATGCCAAGCCGAGAAAACTCCGAATCTCAGTAGCTGAGGAAGGTCTGGGCCAATTCTGCACTGCCTCGACCTTCTGTGGATCAACCCGAATACCATCACTGGACACTACATGTCCCAGAAAAGTCACAGTGTCAAGCCAGAACTCACACTTAGTGAATTTTGCATAAAGCTTCTCTTCTCTCAACCTCTGCAATACCACCCTCAAGTGTTGTGCATGGTCCTCCTGGCTGCGAGAATACACCAGAATATCATCAATAAACACAATCACAAAAGAATCAAGGTACGGCCGAAATACGTTATTCATCAAGTGCATGAATGCAGCTGGGGCATTTGTCAGCCCGAAAGACATCACCAGGAACTCGTAGTGTCCATATCACGTCCTGAACGTTGTCTTCATAATATTTGAGTCCCTAATCTTCAACTAATGATAGACCGATCGAAGATCAATCTTAGAAAATACACTAGCTCCCTAGAGCTGATCAAATAGGTCCTCAATACGAGGCAATGGGTACTTATTCTTCACGGTTACCTTGTTCAGTTGCCTGTAATCAATGCACATTCTCATTGTGCCATCTTTCTTCTTCACGAACAACACCGGTGCACCCCAGGGTGACACACTCGGACGAATGAAACCCTTATTTAAGAGTTCCTGAAGTTGTTCCTTCAATTCTTTTAACTCCGCTGGTGCCATGCGATAGGGAGGAATAGAAATGGGTTGAGTGCCCGGCACCAAGTCAATACCAAAGTCAATATCTCTGTCAGGCGGCATGCCCGGCAGGTCTGCTGGAAATACATCCGGAAACTCCCTCACAATGGGGACCGAATCAAGACTGGGTGCTTCGGCCTCAACATTTCTAATGAAGGCCAAATAAGATAAACAACCCTTGCCAATCATTCGTTGGGCCTTTATATAAGAAATCACCCTGTCGGACACATAATCAGTCAGGCCACACCACTCGATCCTCGGATTACTTGGAATAACTAGTGTGACTATCTTGGCATGACAGTCCAGAATCGCATGGTAAGGGGATAGCCAATCCATGCCTAGTATCACATCGAAATCTACCATGCTTAGTAGTAATAAATCAATTCGGGTCTCCAGACCCCCAATAGTAATAAGACAGGATCGATATACCTGATCCACAACAACAGTATCCCCCACTGGGTAGACACATGTACGGGCAAAGCAAGAATACCACGGGTCATACCCAAGTGATGTGCAAAATAAGTAGAAACATAAGAATAGGTGGATCCGGGATCAAATAACACAGAAGCATCCCTGTGGCAGACTGAGATAATACCTGAAATGACCGCATCTGAAGTACTAGCATCCTTCCTATCCGGAAGAGCATAGAAACGAGCCTGGCCTCCACCAGTACGATCCTCACCCCTAGGGCGACCTCTGGATACCTGGCCACCAATCCTAGCTGATTGTGCTGGCGCTGAAGAAACAGGAGTTGAAGACGAGGGCTGATCCCTCTGCTGAGACCGCTTACGAAGCCACTGAGGACACTCTCTCCTGATATGGCCCAAATCACCGCACTCAAAACAACGGCCTGAAGATGGAAGAAGGGGCTACTGAGGACCCCTCGCTACGGATGAACCCTCTGTGCTGAGGAAGCAGGAGCAGAGCTCTGAGCTGGAAGAGCACTCAGTGCAGGCTGACTCTGCTGACCCTGATAACCCTGATGGCCCTGACGACCACGATCTGATGAGACCCCACTGGACTCTGCACGTCCAGACTGATGAGACCTGAAAGAACGACCCTTGCTATGCTGAGGTTGGCCCCTAGACGGAGCACCACTGTAGCTGCCAGTACCACGAGGCCTCTTAGCCTCTCTCTCCTCCCGCTCTCTGCGGCGATCTGTCTCGATGTGATGGGCAGCATCAACTACCTCCTCAAAGGTAACTACCGAAGCTCTCTCCCTGGTCATCTATATGCGGATGGGATAAATAAGGCCATCAATAAATCTCCCAATTCTCTCTCTGTCCGTAGGAACCATCCACATGGCATGACGGGCCAGCTGTGTGAATCTCATCTCATACTGAGTAACCATCATATCTCCCTGCTTCAGCCACTCAAACTGACGTCGCAGCTCCTCTCTCTAAGACTGAGGCACGTACTTCTCCAAAAATACCGTGGAGAACTGCTGCCAAGTGAGGGGCGTTGCCCCAGCGGGCCTACGCCTCTCGAAATCCACCCACCACTGAAATGCTGCACTTGTGAACTGAAAAGTGGTGAATGAAACACCGCTGGACTCTAGAATACCCGCGGTGCGAAGCATGCGCTGGCATCTGTCAAGAAAACCCTGGGCGTCCTCGCCCTCAGCACCACTGAATGTCGGAGGCTGTAGCCTCTCAAATAGCTCCAAACGACGCTGCTCATCGTCGGGCATAACTAGAACCATATAAGTAGGAGCTGGTGCAACGGGCGCAACTGGCCGAACTGGAGCTGCCACGGGTGTGCGAGCCACGGGGGTCTGATTCCCTCCCCCTGCCTGTGAAGAAGACACTGCAGTAGAGGCTGCAACGACCTGAGCCAATCCTGTGCATACTGATAAGATCTGGGCCAAGGTCTCCTGAAGACCCGCTATCACAATGGGCACTGCCGGTGCCTGAACCTGAGTTGCCGGAGTATCCGCAGCTGGGATCTGGTCCTGAACCTGGGCAACTGGTGCAAGAATCTGACCCTGAGTCTTGTCAGCTGGTGGGTCAGCAGGCACTGGCACTGCTGCCCTACCTCTACCACGACCACGGCCTCCGGGTGCCAATGGTGGTCGTCCGCCACGTCCGTTAGCTCGTGTTCTCGCCATCTGCAAGAGAATAGAATATGGAAAGATTTAATTTCATGATAACACAAATCGCACGATATGAATCCAAGAAAATGAGGTTTTTCCTAAAGTTTCTGTAGCCCTCCGAGGATAGATACGGACGTCTACGTACCGATCCGCGAAAGCCTACTAAACCGGCTCATGACTCGCGAGTCCTAGTAACCTAGGCTCTGATACCAACTTGTCATGACCCAAATCCGGTCGTGATGGCGCCCAACAATCAAGCTTCTTTCAAACATGCTATTTGTTTTATTTTCAACCCGAATCACTCCTAACTCACCCGATATACTCTAATACTGATATAAAAGCATAAGATATGTAAATGCAAGGTAACGGGGTGGTAATTCCCGTAACGACGGGTCGGGTCGTTACATTATGATTTTTCTTATCATAATATAAAAAAATTGTCATCTCAAATTTAAATGAGTTTTACCTTTTTTTGTATGATAAAAAATCTGAATTTTTATTTTTTCTCAATTTTTCTTTATTTTTAATTTTATATTATTCAATAACTAATATTATTACATTATAATGTGGATTTTTATTAGCTTGTTTGGGTTTAATATCTATTTCTACCACACTCATTCTAATATAATATAGATAAACATTTAAAAAAATTCTCATCTCAAATTTAAATAATTTTTATCATTCTATTTTCTAATTTGAACTGCATTTCAAAAAGAATATGCTATACTTTCAAATCTAAACTAACTACACTCAATTCAATTATTAATCATAGACAAATATTTCTTAATTATTTGAACACATTATATCTAAATGTTTTAGTAATATTTACGTATAAAATATTCGTTTGCATGATTTATCAATACTAATATAACTTAATTACCCAAATATGCATTATGCAATGTCGAGTTGTCTAAGTAAAAAAATATTTTTTTACTGATTATTAATTATTTTTACCTTATAAATAGTTTATATACTTTATGTAAGATCTTAATTTTCTGCTTGAATATATTTAATTTTTAAACTCAATAAATATTTAATATCTTAAGTAAATTTTAGTTTTATTTTATAGCTCTAAAGTTTGAATAGTCATTATCTTAATTTACGTCTCTCTATATTTTTTTATTCTAGTTTATAAATTATTTTTTTACCTTCATATTTCTAGCTAATATATAAGAAAATCTATGAGTGAATTAATATATCGATATAAATATAGCTATACATATATATATATACATATAAAAATAAATATAGATATAAATATTGGATTTGTCTAATCTATATTTAGATTATGTATAAGATTTATTAAACTACTTCCATTAATTATGTTTCCATTCATAATTCATAATTATTAATGTTGTCTTAAAATTGCCAAGTGGCTTTATTTTAGCTTGCAACTTGGCTTAATCACATTGCAAACTACTCTACTTTTAATATAACTAGTATTAAAACCCGCGCGATGCGCGGTACTTTTGAAGCATTATCCTCCAGCAACTTTAAGGGTAATCCTCTTTTAAATCTTCACAATTGGACTAATAGTTAGTGTTGCAGATAAGGAACAATCCTTCCTCATTTAAGTAACTGGTGTAATTATCAACTTATCAATGACCTCATAGTGTATTTTATAGAAATAAATATTGCAATTAAACACAGGCATAAGTTATACTATATATAAAATTTTGAGAACAAAATCAAATAGCAGAACACCGTTAAGAAAGAACATTTTCAAGCCATTATCAAAATGAGGGGCTTGTGCAATAGCACATTGAGAATCCTGACGTAATGTTTTACTAAGCAGATAATAAGAGAAGTATTTGGGGCATATTTATATAATGGAAAAAGTATATTACTACAACCATCTTTTCCTAATCGAGTCCTGAAGCATAAAATATTCAGATACCATCTGTCCTGAAATAGCACCAAATTGGGTATATGCTACTGTTGAACACCTCTTCTACCTCGACTGGGGAACTGTTTATCGACAATAATCAACAAAGGAGAAAACTTAGGAGATCGAGCATGATAAATATGTACTATATTAGAGATAAATATTACCTGTTTGAAACTGACCATACGTTATATCACACAAAGGAAGATTAATTTCTTCATTTTCGATATCAATCCCTCTGTCATTTTTGTGATCAACATTCTCTATAAAAGAAATGGCATTGTTTTGAAAATAAGTTACAGAAAAAATAATACGAAAGAAAAATAGCAACTAATCTACATAAAGCCTACCAAAAATTTAATTAATTTTTCCTTAAAAAAGAATACATACCATAAGTAAATTATACCGATATTATGTATATTGTTCGCAAATAAGGTCAGATACAAAGCTTATACTAAATGTAGAATTATTATTTCAACTTAATATTAATGTGTAATTTATTTAAAATTATATTAATTGATTCTTTCTCAAAAAAAAAAAAACACCTACCATAATCTAACAATCATTAATTAATGGCAGAGAACTTTTTAATAAATTGATTATATTTATTTATTTTTTGGACATTGGTCCATTAAACGTTTTTTGGAAAGAACTTTTAATATGGTGCATTACGTAATTTTTCTGAACACTTTGATAAAAATGCAGTTCATAAATCCTGTTATTGTTAATTAGCTCCACATAAAATTGTGGACAATGTTTCTTCAAATGGGAAAGGTATTTAGTACTATCTCCCTAGGCTATGATGAAGACTCATGTTAAGAACTTTCTGTTTAGTCTTTTTTCAATTTTTGGATGGGTGTTTGGTCGTTTCATTAATATTTGAGATTGTGAAGCTCTATTTTATTTTGCCTTTTTTTTAAATCTTTGTGTATAAGAAATATTTAAATTATCTACAGCTATAACGTAGTAAGTATGATAAACATAAATACATAAATACGCTAAGTGAAATTAATTGTGAAAACTCAAAATATTCTTGGTTCCCTAGCATTAATACATGTCGTATTTATATTTGAATGGATCTTGATCAAAATATTCTTTTCATAATATGCTTCTTGATTATTGCATGATTATTCACTTTCCAAATATATTTCTAGATCATCACTCTCATTCATCCTTGATTTCTTCAATTTGAAGCAATTTATGAATATTTTTGGTTATATAATATTATTCCTTATATGGTAAAGTTTGATTACCGTGTAAATATTTAAACTTCTAAGTAATATACACTTGTATTATGCAGATATAGTATCAATATAAATTTGAATTGATTTTTTTTCTCAAAAAAAGAAACATACCATAACTAAATTATACACAAAATTATACCATATGTCAAATATATTCTCAACAACATAATTAAAATTATTCTTTAATTGTTATTTTTTAATTGAACTACTACTTCCATTAATTATGTTTCCATTTATAATTCATATTTTTAATGTTGTCTTAAATTTGCTAAGTGGCTTCTTTTAAGCTTGCCACTTGGCTTCACCACATGCTTCACTACTCTCCTATTAATATAATATAGATATAGATACATTCCTATAAAATCAATATTAATTCCTACAAGTTCATCGCGAGGAGTTGTGATGAGACGGATAAAATCTGTGACAAATAAAGTTATGGTAGGAAACGCTTTTTCTGTTTTTGATTTTATGCGGTGCGAATCTGAATTAGTCGGGAGTCCAAATAGAACACCACCTGCAATCTATCTTTTAACAAAAATGAATATATACTAGTAATATATATGTATAAACTATTTATATAACTAAAATACCTAACTTCTATTCTTTATCATCTTGTATAATATAATATGATTCTTTCAATTTTCAAACAAATCCCACCACTAATCTGAACTTAAAGCCTATAGGCATGGCCTCAAGAGATCAATTAATATATGGATTTTAAGAATATTTGAGGTACAAAATATGGATTTTAAGCATATTTAAGGAATCTTTTACAGCTAATTCAGTGCATTAAATATCTCTTATATCCATAACTCCTTTTGAATTTATTCCCAGTGGAGAATAAAGCTCTACTTGAAAACGTATAGTCCACTGTTTAGTGAAAATCTTCTTTATTGGAAGACAAAATAGAATCATTCAATTTAATTAATAGTGATTAATTATAAGGTTATGGTGAAGAATGTTATCTGCATTTTAGAAATATTAAAATCCCCGCGTATTTCACAAAGTATGTTGTACACTCGAGGCCTCTTCTTAACGGAGGCATATACAAGATTTAGAGTCAGTAAGTTCAAAATAAACGCAGTTTTATTGTACATAATTAATTATATCCATATATTTTAAATATATTATTGCATATATATAAGATAGTTCGAGGAGAAAATAATGAGTTCTACTGAACCTATAGAGATTGTCCTAGATCCGGTTCGGCTTCTTATATTCTCCTCCCTATATTATAGAAGAGAGAAAGATTCGAGGTGAGAGCAATGAGTTCAGTTGAACCTATAAAAATTGTACTAGATCCGGTTCGGATTCTTATATTTTCCACCCCGCCCCGAAGAAGAGAAGGAAAGAACAAACACAAGAGGAAGAACTATGGGATTTGTGGTTTTTCAATATTCATGACAATCTAAATTTCAGTCAGTTTTAGTGTATAATATAAAACTATAAACAGCTTCTTATTTAATTAAGGAACATAGAATTCTTTCTATAAAATCATTAAGGAGCCTGAATCATGTACTATAAATCATTTACTTCAAATATATTGCGATTTTTTCTTAAAGTTGTCTCATATCAAGAACAAGGCGAATTTAGAACAGGTTCCTGTGATTCAACTGAACTAATTGTTTTCAACTTGATCTATATATTTTGTGCAAGATAAAAGAAACTTAAATATATCTACATATTATATGATTATACTTGTTTTGAACTCGTTAAATCTAGATCCTAGATTCGCCTCTTGATCGTGAGAAACTATGTATTTGAATGGGAATAGTGCTTGATATAACAAGGAGATGAACTTATTTACATTCCTGAATAAGGATGTCTCATATGACATAAAGAAAAGAGTAATTAGGAAGAAAATGATGAGCTAGCTAGGGGTAGAGGTGGGGGCGGAGCTAGAGGAGCAGAATGGTGTTCATTCGAAACCCTTTTTAGGGGGATTATGTTATGTATATAAAGTCAAATCTTTTATTTTACGTATATGTATAGTGGATATTGAATTCCTTTAATGAAATTTCTGGGGTGAAAGTGCGAGAGATTAAGAGGTAGATTAATTGATGGTACATTTGAAAGACAAGTACTGAAAACTTGTCATGTGTCTCAGATGAAAATGCCATTTTTCTAAAGGGTCAATTAGCTGAGAGAAATAAGCATTGTTTTCAGCAAAGACCAGTGGGATCAAATTCCCAAAAAGTTAGTAGCAAAATCAAGAAAATTCAGCTCAAACATTAATGTAAGACATGTTATTAAAAGAAACCCCAGCACATGAGCTTTTATCCAGTAGAAGAAGTGATTAAAATGTTTATTGCCATTACATACATTTAATTTTTAATGTTTCACTGTAGTTAATTTCAACAACAATATTGACTTAGTAAAATTTTACTAGTGGGGTCTGGGAAGCATAGTGTGTAAGCAGACCTTACTCTACCCTGAGAGAGTAGATAGACTGTTTTCGAAAAACCCTTGGTTTAAATATAATTAATTACTATTAAAAATAAATACGTAGGATTTGGAAAAGAACCGCACCCGAAATGGTATGATGTAGGTAACCAACCCTAATACAAACATCACTGAGGCTTTGAACCCGTAACATATAGGCTTTCTATCCAAGATCTTATTCTATTCTATTTTCTTTCTATAACATATAACGTATGGTTGATAAAATAGAAGAAAAAAACATGAACAGGAACATAAATGAACTAAACAGTTATAGAAATAGCACTACTATAATTAGTAGGTATATGTGTGTGTGTTACTCTCATGACAACAAAAGTGAATATGAGGATTGCATTCTCAAACCATTTCAGAACATTAAGAGTGGAAGAGTATTTTCAGAATTCATAGAGTTACAAAACCAAGAACAATAAACAAGAAAAAAAAAATTAAAACCCCCTAATATAGAAATGGAAAATAAGTCCAACAATCACTAAGACTACTAGTACAAACATGGTACACTAATTCTCATACCTTTATGGTTCAAGAACCCTAATTTCTTCATCGATTTCATTCGATATAAACAACGGGACTTGAGCTTTTGAATGATAGTAACTGAACATCCATAACTCTATCTTCAAGAATTAGTCAGCTTGATCCTCATACTGAAAACTATACGTCACATAAAGTGAAATGGAGGGAGTAGTTTTCAGACTCCAAATGGCAGCTGACCATTAGGCATATTCAAAGGAAGATTAAAGAATGGAAATCCAGATGAAGGGTCAGGAAATTGATTATTATTAACACCACCACCACCGCCACCGCCACCGCTATTAGGGCCATTACCACTAGAGACTTGTGATACCTGTGGTTGAATTTGAAGACTTCCTTCATCTTCCTCTAATGGCAATCTCTCATATGCAACATTTGTAAAAGATGAAGCTATAACAATAACTGGTCCAGATGCAATCAGTTCCCCTACAACACTTCCTCCAACCACTTGTCCTTGTCCACCAGCCAAGAATATCGTCAAGCTCGTCGCACCTGTTGAAAACATAATTAAGTAAATACAACTGTATTTTCATCTGTTATGGAACCAAGAATCCTAACAAAGGGATTCAATAGAAAAATAAGAATGCCATATCTGTTAAGTGTAATTCTTGAACCCCTCTTACGGCCACTACGTTTAAGACTTTAATTTTCTTATGTCAAGGCGATTCAATTACATACAGATATACAAAAAGTTGTTTTTACCCTATTATTACAGTATAATTTTTAGACAAATGAAGCCCTTCGTTGACATTAGCTATGTACTACAACAACAACTTATAAGTGTAATCCCACAAGTGAGGTATGGGGAAGGTAGGATGTACTCACTTACCCCTGTCATGGAAGGGAAATACTATTTCCGATAGACCATCAGCTAAAAAAAGATGAAAAGAACTGATAGCAAGTAATAGCAGGACATTTGAACTTAATTATGTGCGGTACTGATTTTCTGTAACAACATACATTTTTAGATGAGATGGTCACTACATAAAAAACAACTTCATAGAACATACATATACACAAAAAAGTTTGTCTTTTCGATGAAGAGGATTCAACTGAACCCTTTACGTCGAACTAATTACCTCTACTATTAATTTTCTTTAAATTTTTAATCTCGAACCTGGAGGAGCTGGTGGAGGCAAGAAAGAACCAGAAAGTGAAAGAATCTCAAATCTTCCATGCAATGTAACTACAGAACCAGCTGCCGCAGGTTGTCTAATGCTCACATTTGTTACTGTCCCACTACCACTTAATATACAGATCCCACGTTGTCTTCTTCGAGCATAAGTTGAAACACACTCAAATACATCACATCCATTTCCAATCTCCAATATATGTGCTCTTAAGGTATTTGCACTTTCCCTAGTGATGATTACTGGTGGTTTTGCCTTGTTCTTGGATCCCGGTGGCCGGCCTCTAGGTCGCCGACCAACAATATCACCTGCAGAAAATATAATTAAGTAAATAAAACTATGTTCTTTTCAACAATTTAAATTTTTAGATAAGACTGCAGCATACACAACAACAACGATCACAACAACAAAGTAAAATCCCACATGTGATCGAGGGGTCTGGGAAGGGTAATACTCTTCACAGACCTTAATTCTACCTGATGAGACTGTCACATAATTCGATCAATGTAATAAGGTCATGGATTCAATATTTAAAAGGTGAGGTGATGTGTTGACCGAAGATATAACTAAGTAAATAAAGGTATGTTCTTTCTGACCTTGATTCTGGTGACCGCCGCCACTATCGCCGTGGTGATGGTCATCGGAAAATTGATTTTTGTGGTTAACTTCAATATCATCAGGTTGTCTTTGGAGATTGAAGTCAGATGGATGGTGAAGTTGATGAACAAAATGAGAAGCAGTGCTTAAATCCAAACCAGCCATATTGACCAAAACATCAAAAGTACAACAAACACAAGAAAATTCAAGAAAACTATAAAAAAAGAAAAATATTTTAAAAAACTGCTTTTTTCTTGTTGTTTAATAGAGGGAAGTGGAGGAAAATGAAAAAATATAAGGCTTAAAAAAAGATGGGATTTTTTTTTTTAATATCAAGATTTGAATATAAAGATTAGAAAACAAGACTTGCCTGCAGCTTATGCTATGGGGATTTGGTTTTTTGAGTGCAAAGAAAGGGAAGGGAGGAAGAAGGAGAGAGAGAGGAGAGAGAGAGGGACAAAGACTCGAACAAACGCAGTCATTTCTTTCTCTCACCCTAAAGTTTAAATATATAAGTATAAAAATAATAAGGGATTGAAATTTTTGTTTATTCAACTACTACAGGTTTTATTAAAAGAGATATATATTACTAGAGTTTAACTTTTATACACTGATAGCATTTAAGGGTTGACACTTATCTGTTCGTTCGAAAATCACATTATGTAGTTAAGTAGTAATATTTAACATATGTATATTTATATATCTCTTTATATTATTAATATAAAATTATTTTTTATTCAATTAGATCGCGAATGAAAAATAATTACATTAGTCTATAAAAGTGAAATTAGTGTCCTAAAGATACAATAAATAATTTACTATACAACATATTAAAATACACAAATAATTTAATATTTTATACAAATCAAATCCTAAATGATTAGGTGGTAAAATAAACTTGTTAAGTAGGGCGTTGAAAGAAGCAGATTTACTGATAGAGTACGTTAGTTGACAAATGAATTCTTATACTTTTTCTGGTTAAAATTATTAGTAATATATTCTTTGGTGTGAAATATAAAAATATTATAAACTCCTTAATTTTGAGTCTGAATTCTGGCTATATTTTGGTCTACAAAGAAATGAGAATCTTATAAAAAAAGAGTTCAGTTATGACAATTTTAGGTTTTTAATTTACACCATTAAATTAAATTCACACACACACACACACACACACACATATATATATATATATATATATATATATATATATATATATATATATATATATATATATATATATATGGGCGGAGCCACAGCATAAGCTGCGGGTTCGGCCGAACCCAGTAACTTTTGTTCAAACCGTGTATTTATATTAAGAGTTTCAATAAATATATACAAATTATTAATTCAGAACCCAATAACTTAAAAGGATTATAATCCCGAACCCATAAGATTCAAATCTTAACTCCGCCTATATATATACTGCAATAACGTGTTATATAGCTGATTAAACTACATTTTCATGTCAGCTGTTTATAAATTATAATGTTGCCGTATATAAGGCAGAAACTAAGCCTTATCCTCAATTAGGTAAGACTAATGTAAATGTATGTTAACGAATTTAGTACAGATGCTTATTTATTCTTCGTTGTTTCTTCAAAACTTGGTTCATATTTTATAATACATGGCGTGTTTAATTTTATTTTTATTTTTTGAATTTCCGTAGTAAAAATTCTGCATCCACCGAGTCCCCGGCCAAAACCCTAAATCTAGAGACACAAAATAATAAAAACTAAAAAGGCGGACAATATTAGTAATTGGTAACGGTAAACAGTTGAGAATTATAAAAATTGCGTGAAATGAATCACAATTATTTATGATTAATATTTATAAGAAGTCAATATTTAGGAAATTAGAAGCAAAGTTGGATTAGAGGTTCGTAGAAAGTCATGGCTTTCATGTTTTACAAGTGTATTATTTTTATATAAAAAAAAATAACATGATAATGAAAGAATTTATTTTAGTAGTATATCAAATTTTGATTAGATTTATGTGGGTAGGGTTAGATGTGGTTTGATTGATTGGTGAGGTGTACAAAACATAATCATGAGAGAGACCACCACCAACCAGGTGCTCACTTAGGTTTGACTGAATCTTATAATTTTAATTAAATTCTGTATTTATTTTTAGAAAATTATTACTCCCTCCGGTCCAAAATAAGTGATGTTTTGGCCATTTTTTTGTGGTCCAAAATAAGTGATGTTTTCGGATTTCAAGAATGACTTTATGATGTTTTTCCTATATTGTCCTTGGAATAAATAGTATTGGAATATGTGTTAGGAGTGTTTATGTGAGATAGTAAGGTTAAAATGGTCAATTCTATTGCTAATAAATGCTAAAAGGTGATTTTCTTAATATGTGTGCAAACACCCAAAACATCACTTATTTTGGACCGGAGGGAGTACTATGTTAAAACTTATTAATTTAAAACTCAGTTGACTAAAAAATAAAATTTCAAATTCATAAACTTCAGATATTTCTGATTTTGCCTTTGCCGCCAATAAAAGTATAATGGATAAATAAAATTGCTTCACTAAGATGTTGGATTAAATTTATATATTAAATTTATTCCGTCAACTAAATATGATATAAATTTAACTTTATTTTTAATACAAAATATCACGTCTTATCTCACTTTATCCGATCAAATTTGAATATATAGGAAGTGTGATAAATTAGTCCAAAAAATTATAATTTGAAATAATTTAGTCTGCATACTAAATACCGTAAGAATAGAGAAATCCTTAACAATTATTATTAGATAAAAAACTGAATTAATCGAATTAGTGAGCTAAGAAATCCTAATATCAACTGATTATTAAAAAGAGAGAGACTGTAGTTGTAATTAATATTAAATTAATTTTATATTAGAGAAAAAAATGAATGGATGGGGAAGAGTGGGCAAGTGGGAGATGGAAGCAGCGGCGGATGGATCCCACTTTTGTCCTCTTCAAACCACCCTGGACGGCTTTCTTTTTAGTCTTCTTTTTAACTTTGGGCCACTCTTGCTTGACTGGCTTATTGTTTGGTATTGCATAACAACCAATGATTTAACCTCGCTCGTCTTTTTTAGGAAGCGATTTATTTTATTAAGTAAAATATTTTATGCAAATTCGAATTAATCTAACTAATAAATGGATATCGAATATTGAAGAAAAAAAAAATTGGACCGACCCCTCGGCCAATCGTTATTTGTCTGTCTTTGCTTAGGAAAAAATCGAACCATTATCTCTTGATTTATCTGGTTTTTTCTATTTTTATAGCTCGTTCTGTAAGTTTACTAGTAATACACCAATATAACATTAGCTATAGTAGTAATTCGTACAGTAAGGAATCGAGTGAATTGTATATTGGCAGAGGCGGATCCAGAAATTTTGAGGTGACGGTAATAATATTCTGATCATTCAATATCATCTAAAGACTTTTAGTGCTAAGGATGACACGTGATTTAAATTAACCATTTTTAATGTATACTAGTATAGTACCCGCGCGATGCGCGGATTAATTTTAAGAAAAGAAGAGTTTAAAGAGATAATAAAACTATGTTTATTGCAATTAGAATTAGCGATCGAATACAGAAGGAGTTATTCTAAAATTAATAGATGAATTTTGTTGAGAGTAATATAGGTTGGCACATAAGAATGAATTGCATTATATTAGCATTTCAAGAAAGGTCGGAAAAACTGTGAAGCTACTTAAGATGTATGGTAATCTTCAACAAATATATGTAGATGTTGTACTAATCCTTTTTTTTTGTTCTCGTCCAAAAAAATACACTTGATTTTCCATTTTATCAGAAGTTACATTCTTGTAATGAACACAAATAGGTGCTGCGGTTAATATCCATTCATGGGAAAGAAAACTGTAAAATTAAAGACTTCAGAATGAGTACTAAACAATAATCAAGTACTTATGTTTGCGTCAAAAAGAAAGAAACGGAAATTTGACGAGCAAATAATAAGCAAAATAAAATATATCAGATAACTTATTTTCAACAATAACTTGTATGATATAATGATATAACAATTTGGATGAGCAAAATAAATGAACCCGAATTAGTAAGGTAAAAAAATAATTAAAATACATTTTCATCTTGTAGAACCAATTCAATAGAGAAAATAGTGACTGGATTAAAACGATCTGGTACTTCCCACAAACGGACAACACGAACTTTTAACTTCCATTGCATCTTCGAAATAGTTATATCTTTGATGAAATCAATATGAGTAGGCATCTTTTGCATAGGACGTAAGTTTTGTATAAATCTTTATATAAGAAGGAACATTATGATTGAAGGTTATATAGTTGTGGAAGATATATGTATTTTCACGTTTGTACAGTTGCAATACAGACGTGTAAATCGCATTAAGGCAATGAAATTCGTGGGAAAGTGGGTTGAAGGTATGGTGTTTTTCCAGCGTTAATTTAGGTTTACTTTAAGGGAAGATGGAAAGGCAGTTAAAAGTCACGGTTAGGAAGGGTTTTGATTTTAATTTTATTTCACCTTTCAACAAATTAAATAATTAAATAGAAAAACTCAGTATAATACAGAAGTAATTCAAATGTCACGGTTATGAAGGCTAATGAAGCGTTTACATTTTAAATATATGTTATGAAGGCTAATAAAGCGTTTACGTTTTTTTTTTTAAAATAAATATAATCTTCCTATCCTAATAATACTCAAAATATAATTGTAATTCCTATTTTTTACTTCATATAAATTTGAAATAAAATGACGGTTATAAGGCAAATTTAACCATTTTTAATTACATTTAAAAAAAATATTCTTCATATCCTAATCCTAATAAAAATAAATTTGTAACTCCTTTTTTTAACTTCCTATAAATTTGGAAGAAATTCCTATAAATTTGGAAGAAAACTGATGGTTTCGAAGAAATGGATAGTTGTTTGATTTAAATTAAATTAAATTCAGTTCCTATCATAATTCTAATCAAAATGTTATTGTATTTGGTTGTTTTTTAATTCGAAAAATGAAGAAGAAAAGTGATGGTTTTGCAAGGAATTGAATCAATTTTCCTTTTTTTTAAAAAAAAACAAAATTTAGTCTTCCTCCTAAACCTAATTAAAATAAATTTGTAATTGGTTTTTTTGTACTTACTATAAATTAGGAACAATGTCTTAATGAGACACGTGTTAATTCCTTGCTTTGACACTTGACTTCATGAGAAGCTTTTGTCTTTGGCTTTTAATGTGTGATATACTTAAACTATCATTTAGTAACACAGTTTCAGCAAATTCAAACCCATATCAAAAGTTCAACAATTGAAACAATTGGACTTTTAATATATGGAGTAGTAAATACCAAAGAGAAAAGCAGTAAACAAATTTAATAGCTAGACATGATAGCTCCGTAAATTCAAAACAAACCTATAACACGAATAAATTCAGATTTCAATTATGAATTCGATAAAGGGTCATATATGAGTATGGAGTACCTCAAAGGCTCAAAGCAAAAATCGACATAAAAATGACCAAATAATGTCTGAAATAGCGTGGAAAATCTAGCAACAGAAACAACACGTCAACAATGAAAACGCAATGACTCAACTTCAAAGCGAGCACGCATACGCAGATCCGAATCTGAAACACTTCAGATCTCAATTGAGTGACGCAAAGAAGAAGCTTAGAAGCTAATGTCGAAATGGAACTTCTAAGAACGGAACCGCCGTGAGAATCAAACTGGCCCCCCTCTTTTCGTCTCTGTGTATGTCCTATATTTATAGAATATATGGATGTGTTGGTTATTATGTGTAGATTTATGGAGGGAGTGGGAAGTTAATGTTAGGTGTGTGATATGAGTGGGGGAAAGGCATTAGTGATGTGGGAAAGTGGGAAAGTTGGGCGTGAGAAAGTGGGGGTAAGGCATGAGTGAAATGAGGAAGTGGGGAAGATGGGTGGTTTTATTTATTTAAATTTTATTTTTATTTTTTTAACTCTATATATATTTATTTAACTTTTTCTAAAACATTTTTTTATTAAATAAAAAAAAATACACACACACACACACATATATATACCAACTTACTTTAAGACTTAAAGAAACTATGTAAATAAGAAAACTCAATATTTACACTAAAGTTTAAATTATACCAAGAAAAATACTACTATAAATTACATCTAAATTAAAAAAAAATCAAATATATATAAATTGAATATATTCATCTAAGAATATGAATATTTTATAAAAAAATAAATATAATCTTCCTATCCTAATAATCCTCAAACTAAAATTGTAATTCCTAGCTTTTACTTCATATAAATTTTTAAAAAATGACGGTTATAAGGCAAATTTAACCGTTTTAATTACATTTAAAAAAAAATATTCTTCATATCCTAATCATAATAAAAATAAATTTGTAACTCCTTTTTTTAACTTCCTATAAATTTGGAAAAAACTCCTATAAATTTTGACGAAAACTGATGGTTTTGAAGGAATGGACAGTTTTTTGATTTAAAATAAATTAAATTACAGTTCCTATCATAATCCTAATCAAAATGTAATTGCATTTAGTTATTTTTTAATTCGTAATTAGTTTTCCTTTTTTATTTAAAATAAATTAAATTACCGTTGCTATCCTAACCATAATTTAAATTGTAATTAGTTTTTCTTGTATTTAATTTCAAAAAAAAAAAGGAGAACTAACGGTTTTTTAAAAAGATGAGCAGTGAAGGTTTTGGAAGGAATTTTGAATTTTGTTTGTTTCTTATAAATAAAAATTAATCTTCCTCCTAATCTTAATTTAATAAAAATTGTTATTGGTTTTTTCAAAGTTCCTACAAATTAGGATGATTGTACTAATGTGACACGTGTTTATTGATAGATGTGACACTTGGCTTAATGAGAAGCCATTGTCTTTGACTTTTAAGTATATATTGATACATATGGATATACAGATTTTCTGTCAAAATTTACGACGTTTGGTGACCCCTCGACGTAAGTCGTAGGTCTGCCTATGCATGTTGGCATACCAGTCTTCCTTCTACTTTGAGGGAGAGCTAATGCAGGTATTTTAGTTTGTAGGTAATAAAACCTATTATTTCGCTACAGGAAAAAGAATGAAAAACTATATGAAGTAAATAGGTGCAACTCATGCATGAATAGTATCTTATAATTTTCGTAAAGCAGAGCAGTCAAAGAATAAATTAAACGAAATGATTACTTTAAAATAACTATTTCACAATATTAAGATCTATAACATATTTTTTTATGTGTTGATCTGGTCTTTCTTTGCCAATCAAGTAAAAAAAATTGTGTTATTTTTTTTATATATATGAGATTCTGAACTCAAGAAGTCTGCTTACTTTAATTTTATTAACAAATTTTGTTGTTTATAAGTTTTAAGTTAAAATATTAGAAATGAGGCATCTATTTATTATGCTTTGTTTGGTAGATTGGATTAGGAATTCAACCCCCATAATTCTATGTTCAACAAACATACAGCATTTGATTTTATACTTTAATTTCTTATAGCTGCTTGTTTTTCAACAAATAAATAAAGGTACAAAGGCGTACACCTTTATTATTATTTATAATCAACAGAATATGCTATTGTCTGGGTAAGTGTTAAAAAGGGAATATATTAGTTTCTGTCACTGAAACATATACAATGTTAATAGGAGAATTATTATTTTTTCAGAACATTTAAAAATTAAATATATTCATACTGTCTTTGCTTTTATTTTAATAGTATGCTTAAAATTAATAATTGACTTAATTCTTGCATGATATCCTTTCAAGATTTGGAGTGATAAGGTGAAATAACAATCTAAATTAGCTACCATATTTATTAATTGTTAATCTTAATTTTAATGTTATAGACATTTGAAAAATAAACTGTCAGATTAATATACCAAAATAGTATGCAATTATTGAGCTCAGTGGTTCAACTTAAATCAACAGGAAATATTCTATTAATTAAATAAATTAATCTAAAAATTCAAAAGTTTTCGCACATTATATTTTAGTGTTGGAGTCAAGTGGACTGTTATTTTTTTTTTCTTTTTGTATTTCCAATAAATAAAAAGGCTTTGGTCTAAAGCTAAATGTGAACAAACCATATGAACCCATGATGAAACAAAAAAGGTGTCGGTACACGTTCTAAATAATAGGGGGCAAATTTAGGTTTTTCATTTGTGTAGCAATCAACAATGTCCAATATGAAAAAACATCGTGAATTGGGAATAAATATAACTATATAAGTTTATATATATAAAATAAGTTGTATTTTCATTTGTTTGCCATTTAATATAACGTTTTAAGGGAAGAGGACACCAGCAAAACGATCATTTGACAATGGACTCTATCCAACACTTGGATTGACTTTATACCGAGAGAGGAAAAATAGCAAAAAGAAAAAATATAATAATAATAATAATAATAATAATAATAATAATAATAATAATAAGTGGTACTTTCATTTGTTTGCCATTCAATATAACGTTTTAAGGGAAGAGGACACCAGCGAAACAATCCTCTGACAATGGGCTCTATTCATATCATAATCCAAATTTCTCATACTTAGGAGTCGTGATGGCGCCTACTAATAGGAACTAGGCAAACAAATTAATTATATACATTCTTAGGCAAACATCAACAATATTGAGACAGTGAGACAAATAATATAAATTATAAAAGCAGAAGTCTTAAATATAGATGAACTGAAAACAAGTGCGGAAATTCAATTACAACCTTTACCCAAGACTGGAGTCACTAACTCAGGAACGTCTATAGAATACTAAAAACAGAGTCTGAATAAAATACAATATTGTTTGTTCAGGTACAAGGACAACAAACGAAATAACGATAGAAGAGACTCCAGGCCATGCAGGCGTCAACAAGGCTACATCGGAATCTCTAGCCCGAAGTCAACTCCCAATGCTCCTACTACTGTCCAAAAGTTATTGCTCTGATGCTGTGATCTGTGCAAAAAGATGCACAGAGTGTAGCATCAGCACAACCAACCCCATGTGTTGGTAAGTGTCTAGCCTAACCTCGACGAAATAGTGACGAGGCTAGACCAGACTACCAGATAAACCTGTGTAGTTATGAAATATATTGCGAAAAATAAACAGGAAATAAGCAGTTTATAAAAAAGAGGGGGGAACATGCTATGGGGGCAACAGTTAAAACAAGAAGTCTAAATTTAAAGGATAGAACAACCAACGGAAATGTAAATCCGGAGTAAACACACTTAAGCTATAATTTGTTGCGGCGCGCAACCCGATATGATCACATACAATACTATTGTGGCATGCAACCCGATCCTCAATCATGACTATTGCGGCGTGCAACCCAAACCATAAATATACAGTGTTGTGACGTGCAATCCGATCTATAATTATATAGTGTAATTGCGGCGTGCAACCCGATCCACAAATGTATAGTGTTATTGCGACGCGTAACCCGATCCACGATTATCATTGTTGCGGCGTGCAACCCGATCCATATATAAGTAACAAAACCTCACCCAATCAACAATCACAAGTAAGGGGTAAGGGGGAGGAGGGTAACAACTAGTGACATCAATCCCGGCAAAGAAAATATAACAACACACTAAATTCCGACAAAAGAGAAAATCAACAAATCCAATAACACGTCCAGCAAGGGAGAAAATTAACCAAACCAATAACACGTCCCGGTAAAATCTTTTGCTTTCTTACACTTCTCACTTATAATTCACTTTAACATTCGAGCCATTGTTCCAATAGTCATTTCTTAATCTCTGTCTCATGCTCTTTATAAAATATAGAAATCATCAAATAACCATGGAAGAGTCACAATATTTCAGGATAATCTCAATATAAGGACATACGGTCATGCTAGACACCTATGTATAGATATTCGTCACCATGCCCATACACCATAATTGACAAATATCAATTACCAAATAAGACTCTACTCCTATTTCCTCAAGCCAAAGTTAGACCAAACACTTACCTCGAATGCTCCAAACTCAACTCAAGCATCTAGTATATTATTACATCTCGAATTCACCACCAAACCGCTCGAATATAATCACAAATTACTTGAATGTATCAACAAATGCTAATTGAATCAATTTGAATGCTTGAAAATAAATTTTTCAAAGTTTTACTCGAAAATTCCCAAAATGTCCTCGAGCCCACGTGGTTAAAACCCGAGGTTCAAATCAAAATCCCTTTATCCATTCCCCCACGAGTTCATATCTATGATTTATTTTGAAATCGGCCTTCAATTTGAGGTTCAAACCCCAAATTTTAAAAAAACTTAGGTTCTACCCAAAATTTCCATTTTTAACCATGGAAAACCTTGATTTTAAGATGAAAACATGATTAATGATGTAAATGATTGGAGGGATTAAGTAAAAATGGACTTACAAATGATTTGGGGAAGAAAGTTTTCTTGAAAAATCACCTATGGAGTGTTTGAGTTTGAAAGAATGAAGAAATGGGTTAAAAATTCGTCTAAGTATGAAAATGCAGGCCTTAGATATGGGAAATGCGAAGTCGGGTTCACAATTGCGAACCCTGCAGGCTTGAAAAATGCGACATTTAAGTTCGCATTTACGAATCCCGGTCTAGTTGAAAGGTTTCGCAATCCAACACTGGGACTGACTTTATACAGTGAGAAGAAAAAAAAAAAAAAAAAAAAAAAAAAAAAAAAAAAAAATATATATATATATATATATATATATATATATATATATATATATATATATTTCACGGGACGTCCACATTTAATTTGTACTCGCATTAAAAAAAAGTTTAACTAATACTTAGAGTACAAATAATTTCAAACCTTTTTTTCCTCTTCTTCTTCCTCCTCCTCCTCCTCCTCCTCATCCTCCTCCTCCTCCTCCTCCTAGTTGTTGTAAAAACAAAGGTGACAGTGAATTTACATGAAGACTGTGAGCATGTTTTAAGGTAATTTATTATATATTATAATAGCGAGATGTTGTGGCGCTCTTCTATTTGCTACTGCTTAGGCTTTCGTCTTCCACTTTCTCTTAATTGCAAAATGAATTTGATTGTTACAACAACAACAACAATAATAATTCAGTAGGAGCCCACAAGTAGGTTTTAGGAGTATATATGCAGACCTTACCTCTACCCTGGAAGGTAGAAATGTTGTTTTCGAAAGACCCTTGGCTCGAGATGAAGAATAGAAATAAATAAATAACAACAATAAGACCAGAAAAATGATATCAACAATGTAAGGACCGGATAAAAAATAAATGGAAGAAAGCATTAGCAATATCAAAAGCAAAATCCACACGCAACAACACTATAGAGTACTAGAAAATCGAAGCGGAATATAGTATTAAAACTACCCTATATTGGCATTCTAAGAATCAAAGACAATATACTAGTCAGCTAGCCTTAATAAACTTGGAATAGATCAGAAAAACACGTGACAACCTATTACCTTTCTACCTTAATATTCGACCTCCATACCCTCCTATCAAGGGCCATATTCTCGATAAGCTGAAGCCACGCCATGTCCTGCCTGATCACCTCTCCCCAGTACTTCTTAGGCCACCTCTACCTCGTCTCCTACCTACCGGCGACAACTATTCACACTTCCTCAATGAGGCATCTAGGTTGCTCCTTCTCACATGCCCGAACCATCTAAATTGATGATTGAAATTTGTTCTAATATGATATTTAAAAGTTATGTTTCAAATTTAAGTTTATTTGGAGTAGATTTGTGTGTTAAATTGTGTGCTGGATATATTGTTAAAATTCAAATAATGAGTTCTAGGCAATTTGTACTTCAGACTAAAAAGTCTTAAGTACATGCAAACATTAGCTGGACTTCAGACCAATTAAGTCTTAAGTGCATCTTAAGTATAATTTTTGTACTTCACACAAAAAAAAAACAAAAATTAAGTGCATGAAAAAATTAACCACACGTCAGACTAAAATGATTTTAAGTACATCTTAAGTTTGCAGACCCGCTAAATCTAAAATTGATCCTAAAGGGGATAAACTTGTAATTTTTTGTACAATACGGATATAATTTTATCCCTCTTTATGAATATACACACAATAAGCCCACATACTTCTACTCCATGGTTGCGTAGAAAATGGTATCCCCTAACGTAAAACCCTGAATCACCTCTCCATTAAATAGATAGTTTTAGATACGTACAAACGTTAAATAAATTAGTATCATTCGTATTGTTTCAATACATATTTTTTTGTGTATAATGACGGTATCCCAATCAATTTGTATACATTTCGACTATTTATTTAATACATGTTATCTCCCACCGTACTTCAACATAGAATATTATGAGAAACTATACAATATGAGCAGCTAACACACATGCTAGCTTGTCTAGACTATTCTGTCCCAATAAATGAGAAGAAAGAAAAAGAGGAAAAACAAAGTCCATTGTCTACAAGATACAAATGCATATGGCTCTATAAATATATTTGTGAAGTTGCCTAAAGAATTGAGGTGCAGAGTTAATGAGTTATTGAGGTTGTTCATTCTTTGACCATTATAAAATATGAAAACAAAAAAATGAGTATTTAATTTCTTGGTCTACCTGTCTTGAACAATAGCTGCTCATGGTCCTCCATTCCTAAAAAGACACTAAAATGATAAATAATAAAAATTGAAGGTTTGAACTTGGAGAACATTAAGACTTACAAAAATGAATTACTACTTGTTTTTTTTGTTCTTAAATAGTTTTATTATACAACTTCATGTGTTTTCATTACGAGCTAGCTAATTGACGTGTGATTGTTGACTTTCATTAACGCGCACAAAAAAAAGTGTAGTGGCGAGATGGATTAAAAAAATATTTTAGGTCATGAGTTTTACTCCAGTTTAGACCAGTCATACTGTATGGCCAGAGTGTTGGCCAATTAAAAATTCACATATTCAAGAGATGAAAGTAGCATGAATGAGGATGCTGATGTGGATGTGCGGGCACACAAGGATGGATAAGATTAGGAATAAAATTATTCGGGAGAAGGTGGGTATCACTGCTATGGAGGACAAGATGCAAGAAGCGAGACTCAGATGGTTTGGACACGTGGAGAGGATAAGCCTAGATGCCCCGGTAAGGAGGTGTCACAATCCAGAATTCCTACCTTCGGGATCGTGATGGTGCCTAATATTTCACTTGCTAGACAAGCCAACATTAGAGAACCGTTAAATCAATTATTATCCAAATTCAATAGATAAAATAAATTAAGTCAAAATGAAATAAAATCAAGCGTGGAATAACATAAAAACCTAATATCTTCTACAATACGGATTTGGAGTCACAACTCACGAGCTTCTAGATTTTACTACAAATAAAATCTGAGAGAAATACAAGCAGATCTACCTCAAGTCTTCGTATGAGCAAATCCAAGCCGTCCCAACTCATGGACGCCAGGGCTGGTACCAAAATTTGCATAAGAAGTACAGAGTGTAGTATGAGTACAACCGACCCCATGTACTCATACGTGTCGAGCCTAACCTCGATGAAATAGTGACGAAGTCATGACAAGTCACTTACATAATAAACATGTGCAGATAATAGTATATGTACAAGATAACAACGAAATAAAGCTAGGCATGGCTATTGGGAGGGGAACATGCTGAAGGGGATACATGATACGAGAAATACAATGAAAATGATAACCAGAATGGTCAATATGTCTGCAACCAGTAAAACCAATTAAGCACAATAAAGAAAATTGCATGGCATCACCATTCACATTTTTACTATCAACCTCACAAAGAAACAATGATACTACACCGCATCAACCTTCATGTTTTTACTCTCACTCACAGCGTGAATCAACAGATACGACACACCATCACCCTTCGTGCATTTAACTCTCATAACATGGCACGACATCGTCCTTTGTGCATTAACTCTCACAATATGGCACGGTATCACTCTTCGTACACTAACACTCACATACAGTACGACATCACCCTTTGTGCATTAATATTCTCCCTTACCACATAACAAAACAAGTAATAATAGAGAGATAAGATCAACAAGTACAATCCTTACTTCAACAACGGTCCCATAATACCAATCTCAACTTGGAATCAATACTCAATTATCACAAAAGTTCGTAAACACGATAAGAACAATCAATTTAACAAATTATTAGCCCAAGTTTGGATAACATGATCATGTAAAACAATAATTGCAAAGAACAAATCCCACCCGCATGCTATAACCCGACAACAATGCATAAGTACTCAACACCTCACATATATGTTGTATCCAACATCTAAGCATGTAATAAATAGATAAAAATGTCCTAATTCTTCAAGTCAAGTTTAATTAT
>JASVEL010012302.1:0-94989 GCA_032618575.1 Nicotiana noctiflora
CAGACTGTAACAGAGTTAATCTTTCCTCGGTTCGGGATTAAACATGTGACTTCAGACACCATTATATTCTCAAGTGGCGACTCTGAAAACGTAAATAATCAATCTCATTTCGACTGCCCTTAAATTGGAAAAAAGTCATCTACGCCCTTGCGGGTATCGTAGTATATAAAAAAGGAGGTGTGACAATAGATACTCGTCACCATGCCTATACATCGTACTCTATCACATAGCAATTAAAAACAAGACACAATTCATATTCCCTCAAGCTAGGGTTAGACCAAACGCTTACCTTGAAGTTTTACGGCCAACTCAATCATCAAGCAATGCCTTTCCTTTCGAATTTCGCTCCAATTCAATCATATCTATACATAATTTATTTAATATCATCAGTACTACTCAACAATCCAACCCAATTTCCTAATTAAAGTCCTTTTATCATGATGTCCAAAAATTGCAAAATCGACCCCGGCCCCGCTTGGTCAAAACCCGAGATTCGAATCAAAATAAATTCACCCATACTCCCACGAGTACCACGAGTGCAAATATATAATTTGTTTTAAGATTCGACCCCAAATTGAGGTTGAATTACCCAACATTCTCAAACCCTAACTTTGCTCAAAACCCATGATTTGTACCTTGATTTCATTATTTAGGCTTAGAAACTTGTTAATTAATGAAGGTAAAGTGAAGGAAATAAGCGGGAAATTACTTACTCATGTGATCTTGAAGCTTTGGGCTTTAATGGCTTCCTACGGATTGGGAGAGAAGAGGGCTCGTGATATAAAGTGTAAAATTCTGAGTGTACTAGTTCTGCTTCGTTTATTAAAATTTATCTTGGCAAAATTGCCCTATGCGATCGCGGCGGAGGCATTGCGATCGCATAGGGTAATGGAGAGTAAAGTATTGCGATCGCATAATTCTTTATGCAAACACATAGAGGAAAAACATAGGCAGCCGAGGTTTAGACTTTAACAAAATGCGAGGGCGGAGTATCAATTGCGTTCGCATGGAAGGAACTGACAAACCTATGCGATCGCGTAAGAGTGTATACGATCTCATAGAACAAATGCAGGCACATGGAAGGCTACACTATGTGATCACGAAGAAACCTATGTGATCGCATCAAACTGAATACCAGAACACCGGAACTAAGTTTTCTGCATTTTTCACTAAGTTCTAAACACCCCGAAACACCTCTGAATCACTCCCGATCCCTCGGAGCTCCCAACCAATCATACACACTAACTCAAAAACATCATACGAACATTCTCGAGCGATCACATCGCTAAAATAACATCAAATTCAACGAATTAAACCCCAAGATCATCATTTTTCATTTCAAAGTTCATAAAACTTAACTTTTGCTTTTTAGGTCCGAAACACGTTAAACGAAGTCCGTTTTCGACAAAACTTTATAGAAAGCACTTAAATAATATATAAGACTTGTACCGGGCGTCGGAACCAAAATACGAGCCAGATACCCTAGTCTTTTCATTAATTTTCCTTTCCACTTTCCTTAATAATTTCAGAAAAATAATTTAATAGAAAAATTCTTTTACTCAGGTTCTAGAAGTCGGTGATGCCGTTATCAAATGTCACGACCCGGATTTTTCCCCAACATCGGGATCGTGATGGCGCCTACTCGTGGTAGCTAGGCAAGCCACCGTATTCATACTATCCTGTTTTTAACACAATTTTAATTAAATAAATGCGGAATGTTTAATCAAAATGGAAATAACAATTCACAAGGTGAAAATCATCCTAAAATCCTCTACCCAAGACGTGGAGTCACCAACTCACGAACTACTATGGAATACTACACATAAAAGTCTGAAGGAAATATAACATAATTCTGTTTGTCTCGGAACAAAGAGACTACAGCTAATAACATAAATAAAGAGAGAGACGTCGGGCCTGCGGACGTCTGCAAGCTACCTCGGTCTCAACTGTGATCAACTTCCATGCAATCGATTTACTGCTGCTGCTCTTGATCGTAACCTGGACCTGTGCAAAAAATGCACAGAAGTGTAGTATCAGCGCAACCGACCCCATGTGCTGGTAAGTGCCTGGCCTATCCCGGCGAAGTAGTGACAAGCCTAGGACCAGACACCCACATAAACCTGTGCAATTCAATATATATGTATACCACAGAATAACAAAAAATAACCAAGTAATAACACAATAAGGGATATCTCAAAGAATTCAACAATTAACAACAGTTAATAAGTTCACAAGGAAAACAAAGTATACTGGAAACTCATGTAATATCAAGTCAAGGAATAGCAAACAATTGCACGGCATCACCCTTCGTGCTTTTACTCTCATCCTCATCAAATAAGCAAATAAAGTACACGGCATCACCCTTCGTGCTTTTACTCTCATCCTCACATCCATTTTATGGCATGATCCTTCGTACATGGTTCAATAACAGGGCACGGCATGATCCTTCGTGCATAATCAATAAAACATGGCACGGCATTAACCTTCGTGCATAAATAATAAATCAAGGCACGACATTAACCTTCGTGCATAAATAATAAATCAAGGCACGCATCACCCTTCGTGCATTATCACTCTTCCTCACCCAAATAACAATCACAGTTAAGGGCAAAGAATGAAATAGTAAATCATAAACCGTCCCAACAAGGGCAATCAATAATCATCTTCACAACAAGTCCCGACAAGGGAGAACAATAACAATTCTACAACCCGGCAAAGGTTCAACAATTCATCTGTAAATATGTCTCACAATAAGCATTATCAACGACTCAGGGTCATACTAGACGCCAAGTGTATGGATGCTCGTCACCACAGCCCATACACCGCACTCGATCACATAACACATAACACATAATCCTATTCCCTCAAGCTAGGATAGAACAAGCACTTACCTCGAATGTTTATGAACAATTCAATCCATGGAAATGTCTTTTTTTTTCAAATTTGGCTCCAATCCAATCGTATCTATACACAATTGATTTAATATCATCAATACTACTCAACAAACTAATTCCTAAGACCAATTACAACTTTTACAACATTCTGCCCGGAATAGTGAATTTCGACCCCGGCCCAGATGGTCGGAACTCGGGGTTCAGACCAAAATCCGGTTACCCATCCCCTCACGAGTTCGTGTATATGATTTGTTTCAAAATCGGACCTCAATTCGAGGTCCAATTTCCCAATTTATGAAAAACCCTATATTCTAACAAAAACAAGAAATTCTACTATGAAAACCTTTGATTTCTATTGAAAAACATGTTTAATGATGTTAGGAATTGAAAGAATTAAGTAAAAAGTGACTTACAATTGTTTTGATGAAGAAGGAATCCGTGAAAAATCTCAAATGGGTGTTTTTGGTTTGTAAAAAGTGAAGAAATGAACTGAAAATCGTGTTTTACAGGTCTCCGTGTTCGCATTTGCGAACATGGGTTCGCAATTGCGAACCCCGACCAATTTCTGGAGTTTGAAAAATAAGCTAAGGCTGGGAAGTTCGCATTTGCGAACTTTTGTTCGCATTTGCGAACACTGGCAGGAAAGGGGAGTGTTCGCATTTGCGAACACAGGCAGTAAAGGGCATTGTTCGCATTTGCGAACAAGGCTGGATTTGGGAATGTTAGCATTTGCGAACTTCGGTTCGCATTTGCGAACATAGGCAGACAAGGGGATGTTCGCATTTGCGAACAATTGTTCGCATTTGCGAACAAGGCTGGGTCATGAGGGGCTTCACATTTGCGAGCCCTGCCTTGTTCTGCCCCCTTCGCAATATCTCGCAATTGCGAAGCCAACAGCTGGGTGAAAAACCAGCAGTGCAAAAATTCAGAATTTAATCCAACGGCCTATCAAATCTTTACCCGAGCCCCTTGGGCTCCAAACCAAACATGTACACAACCTCAAAAACACACTATGAACTTGTTCGTGCAATTACATCGCCAATATCACATCGTTTTCATCAAATCAAGCCTCAAATTCATGATTTTCATACTTTTGGTTTTCAAAACTTTCAAACTTGGAACTCAAGGTCCAAAACATCTCAAACGACATCCGAATGTCACCAAACTTTACAGAAATCACATATATAATATTTAAGACTTGTACCGGGCGTCGGAACCAAAATACGAGCCCGATACCAAGGTCAATTAGTTCATTTCCTTTAACAATTATATCAAAAACAATTTCATAGAAAAATTCATAACTTGGGCTCTCGGCCTCATAATTCGACTCCGGACGCATGTCCAAGTCCCATTATTTTCCTACAGACCTCTCGGGACCATCCAATCTCGGGTCCGGATCCGTTTACCAAAAATGTTAACCGAAGTCAACCATATCAATATTAATATCATTTTTATCCAAAATTTCTCATAGAATTCATATTTTCTATCACAAAATCTTTCCGGCTACATGCTCGGATTGTGCACGTAAGTCGAGGCAACATGGAATGAGGTTTTCAAGGCCTGAGAAGCTCGAAATGATTAATAAAATAAGTGATGACCCTTTGGGTCGTCACAATCTCCACCTCTAAAACAACCATTCGTCCTCGAACGGACAAAAGAAAGAAGTACCTGAGTCAGGAAACAAGTGTGGGTAGCGGCTCCGCATATCAGACTCGGACTCCCAGGTCGATGCCTCAGGAGGCCGACCTCTCCACTGAACACGCACAGAAGGATAACTCTTCGACCTCAACTGTCGAACCTGTCGGTCTAGAATAGCCACCGGCTCCTCCTCGTAAGATAGATCATTGTCCAATTGGACAGTACCGAAGTCTAACACATGTGTGGGATCGCCGTGGTATCTCCGAAGCATAGATACGTGAAAAACTGGATGCACGGCTGATAAGCTAGGCGGCAAAGCTAATCTGTAAGCCACCCCTCCCACTCTGTCTAGAATCTCAAATGGACCAATATACCTAGGGCTGAGCTTGCCCTTCTTCCCGAACCTCATCACGCCCTTCATAGGCGACACCCGGAGCAATACTCGTTCACCAACCATGAAATCTATATCTCGAACCTTACGATCCGCATAAGTCTTCTGCCTGGACTGAGCTGAACGCAATCTCTCCTGAATAGTCTTGACCTTATCCAAGGCCTCCTGAACTAAGTCTGTACCCAACAACCGAGCTTCTCCCGGTTCAAACCATCCAACTGGTGATCGACATTGCCTACCATACAACGCATCATACGGAGCCATCTGAATTCTAGACTGGTAACTGTTATTGTAGGCGAACTCTGCTAATGGCAGAAACTTGTCCCACGAGCCTCCGAAATCAATAATACAGGCTCGAAGCATGTTTTCTAGAATCTGAATAGTCCTCTCGGACTAGCCATCCGTCTGAGGATGAAATGCTGTACTCAACTGAACCTGGGTGCCTAACTCTCGCTGGACCGCTCTCCAGAACCGCGAGGTAAACTGCATTCCCCGATCAGAGATAATAGATACTGGCACCCCACGGAGACGAACAATCTCTCTAATGTAAACCTCCGCTAACCTCTCCGACGAGTAGGAGACAGATACTGGGATAAAGTGTGCTGATTTGGTCAGCCTATCAACAATGACCCAAATAGCATCAAATTTCCTCCGAGTCAAAGGAAGTCCAGTAACGAAGTCCATAGTGATCCGCTCCCATTTCCACTCGGGAATTTCAATCCTCTGGAATACACCACCAGGTCTCTGGTGCTCATATTTCACTCGCTGACAATTTAGATACCGAGCGACATATGCAACGATATCTTTCTTCATTCTGCGCCACCAATAGTGTTGCCGTAAGTCCTGATACATCTTCGCGGCGCCTGGGTGAATAGTATACCGCGAACTGTGGGCCTCCGCTAAGATCAACTCTCGAATCCCTTCGACATGAGGTACGAAACTCGACCCTGCAATTTCAATAACCCATCATCATCTAGGTTTACCTGTGTGGCACCTCCCCGTTGTACTGTATCCCTCAACTCACGCAAATGAGGATCATCAAATTGCCTCTCACGGATACGCCCAAATAAAGAAGAACGAGTGACCGTGCAGGCTAACACTTTGCTAGGCTCAGAAATGTCTAATCTCACGAATCGGTTGGCTAAGGCCTGAACATTTAGAGCTAATGGTCTCTGACTGACCGGAATGTATGCAAGGCTACCCATGCTGGCATACTTTCTACTCAATGCATCGGCCACCACATTGGCCTTACCTTAGGTGATATAAAATAGTAACATCATAGTCTTTTAGCAACTCTAACCATCTCCGCTGTCGTAGATTCAACTCCTTTTGCTTGAACAAGTATTGTAGGCTTTTGTGATCAGTGTACACCTCACATGTCACACCATATAGATAATGCCTCCAGATCTTTAAGGCATGAACCACTGCCGCTAACTCAAGATCATGAACTGGATAATTCTTCTCATGTATTTTTAACCGCCTCGAAGCATAAGTGATAACCTTACCATCCTGCATCAATACCGCTCCAAGCCCCGTACGAGATGCGTCATAATAAATTGTATAAGGCCCTGCACCTGTAGGTAGTGTCAACACCGGTGCGGTGGTCAAGGCTGTCTGAGCTTTCGAAAGCTCGCCTCACACTCCTCTCGAACCACCGGAACTGGACACCCTTCTTGGTCAACCTGGTCATCGGGGCTGCAATAGAGAAAACCCTCTACAAATCGACGGTAGTAACTCTGCTAATCCCAAGAAACTCGGATCTCACCACCGAAGCCGGTCGAGGCCAATTCCGGACTCGCCTCAATCTTCTTTGGGTCTACTCGAATACCTTCCACCGATACAATGTGACCCGGAAATGCTACCGAACTCAGCCCGAACTCACATTTAGAAAATTTGGCATATAGTCGGTTATCTTTCAGAGTCTGAAGAACCACTCCGAGGTGTTGCTCGTGCTCTTCCTGGCTGCGGGAGTACACCGGGATGTCATCTATGAAGACTATCACGAACGGATCTAAGTAAGGCTTGAATACCCGATTCATCAACTCCATGAATTCTTCGGGGGCATTGGTCAACCCGAAAGACATGACCAAGAACTCATAATGACTATATCTAGAGCAAAAGGCTGTCTTAGGAATGTCAGCCGCCATGATCTTCAGCTGATGGTAGCCCGACCTCAAGTCTATCTTTGAGAATACCCTCGCTCCCTGGAGCTGGTCAAACAAATCATCAATCCTCGGCAGTGGATACTTATTCTTTATTGTCACTTTGTTTAATTGCCGGTAATTAATACACATCCGCATCGAGCCATCTTTCTTCTTTACAAATAATATAGGTGCTCCCCAGGGGGAAACACTGGGCCTGATAAAGCCCTTCTCAAGAAGGTCCTGCAACTGATCTTTCAACTCTTTTAGCTCCGGCGGGGCCATACGATAGGGTGGAATAGAGATGGGCTGAGTGCCCGGTGCCAGATCAATACAGAAATCAATATCCCTGTCGGGTGGCATGCCCGGCAGGTCCGAAGGAAAAACCTCCGGAAACTCCCGTGCAATAGGGACCGACTCAATGGAAGGAACCTCTGCGCTGGAATCACGAACATAAGCCAGATAAGCTAGACACCCCTTCTCGACCATGCGTCGAGCCTTAACATAGGAAATAACAGTGCGAACGGAGTGGCTTGAGGTACCTTTCCACTCTAATCGGGGTGATTCTGGCAAGGCTAAGGTCACAGTCTTAGCATGACAATCTAGAATAGCATGGTATGGGGACAACAAACTCGACCCTGCAATTTCAATACCCCATCATCATCTAGTAACAGATCAACACGGGTCTCAAGACCCCCAAATATAACTACGCACGAACGATGCACCCGATCGACTACAATGGAGTCACCCACCGGTGTAGCCACATAAACTGGAATATCCAGAGCATAGCTGGGCACGGCCAAATACGGTGCGAAGTAGGAAGACACATAGGAATATGTAGATCCAGGGTCAAATAATACCGAAGCACCTCTGCCACACACAAGAATAGTACCTGTAATCACGGCATCTGATGCCTCTGCCTCTGGCCTGGCTGGTAAAGCATAGAATCGGGGATCTGCACCTCCCCTCTGAGCTGCGTCTCTAGGACGACCATCAACTGGCTGACCTCTACCTCTGGCCGGACGGTCTCCACCTCTACGGTCTCGACCTCCACCTCTATAATCTCTACCCCCGCCTCTGGCTGGCTGGGCAGGCTGAGGGTCAGCTGGGGCCTGAATCATAGGACGAGGACCTCGCTGCTGAGAGTTGCCCGCTGCTCGAGGGCAATACCCGATAAAATGACCCGGGTCACCACAACCGTAGCAACTCTTAGACTGATAGGGCTGCTGGCCCTGACGACCTGAATGGCCTCCACGAACACTCTGAAGAGGCTGAGCATTAATAGGAGGCTGGTCCGAATAATGCCCACGAAAACCACGATCACCTGGTCCACCCTGTGAAGCCTGAAGGGCGGAATGAAAAGGCCTGGAGGACTGGCCTCTATCAAAGGATTCTCTGCTACCAGAGGAAGAAGCACCAAACCTACCCGAATGACGAGGCCTCTTATCCGAAGAATAACCGCCTCCTCTAGCGAGAGCCATCTCAACTCTGCGTGCTGCATTGGCTGCCTTCTGAAATGATATGTCACTCCCCACGCCCATAGCCATCTCGAGTCTTATTGGCTGATTAAGCCCATCTATAAACCTATGGACCCTCTCCCGCTCTGTGGGAAGTATCACCACTGCATGACGAGCCAAATCGACAAATCTCGTCTCATACCGTGTGACCGTCATAGTGCCCTGATGGAGGCGCTCAAACTGCCTCCGAAGTACATCCCGCTGAGTAGCAAGGGAGAAACTTCTCCATAAATAGTTCCGCAAACTGATCCCATGATAAAGCTGGGGACCCCGCTGGTCGAGTCAAGCAATAATCTCTCCACCAAGTCTTGGCGGATCCTGCAAGCCTGAATGTACAGAAGTCAACTCCATTTGTCTCCACGATCCCCATAGTCTTGAGAATCTCATGGCAACTCAATAAGAAGTCCTAAGGGTCCTCTGATGTGGCACCGCTGAAGGTAGTGGTAAATAGCTTGGAGAACCGATCAAGTCTCCACAAAGAATCAGAAGTCATGGCCGCTCCATCCCCGGCATGAGCCGTGGTACCTGACTGAGTGGCCACAGCTGGCTGAACCACTGGTGCCTGAGGCTGAGGAGCTACTGGCTCCGAAGTACGAGCAATAGAAGTCTGGGCCCCTCCTCCAGCCTGAGAAGCGGCTGGTGCAACTGATAATAAACCCGCTCTGGCAATGCTGTCCATAAATCCCGCTATTCTGACCAAGGCATCCCGAAGATCCGGGGTAAATAAAGCCTCTCCTGGGACCTGAGCTGGGCCCACTGGAGCTGCTGGGACTGGAACCTCCTCGTCAATCTCAATATGAGGCTCCACCTCTGGAGTAGTTTCTGGGGCTGAGCTCTACCCCTACCACGGCCTCTGATACGGCCTCGGTCCCTCACGGCAGCTGCCTGGGGCTCGGGCTGCTGGTCAGCGGACGAAGAAGCGCGTGTCCTCACCATCCGCGAAAGGACAGAATAGAAATTCAATCAGTAATTGAGGAACAAGTCGCACGACAAGAAAGAACAAATGAGAGACTCTTTCCTAACTCAATAGACTCTGGAGGACAAGTACAGACGTCTCCGTACCTACCTCTCATCTACTAAGCTTGTTCGTGAGTGGTGAGACCTATGTAACCTAGAGCTTTGATACCAACTGTCACGACCCGGATATTTCCCCCAACATCGGGATTTCTACTCGTGGTAGCTAGGCAATCCACTGTATTCATACTATCCTATTTTTAACACAATTTTAATTATATAAATGCGGAATACTTTATCGAAATAGAAATAACTAATTACAAGATGAAAATCATACTGAAATCCTCTACCCAAGACGTGGAGTCACCAACTCACGAACTACTACCGAATACTACACATAAAAGTTTGAAAGAAATATAACATAATTCTGTTTGTCTCGGAACAAAGAGACTACAGCTAGTAACATAAATAAAGAGAGAGACGCCGGGCCTGCGGACGTCCGCAAGCTACCTCGGTCTCAAATGTGATCAACTTCCACGCAATCGATTTACTGCTGTTGCTCCTGATCGTAACCTGGACCTGTGCAAAAACGCACAGAAGTGTAGTATCAGCGCAACCGACCCCATGTGCTGGTAAGTGCCTGGCCTATCCCGGCGAAGTAGTGACAAGCCTAAGACCAAACACCCACATAAACCTGTGCAATTCAATATATATGTATACCACAGAATAACAAGAAATAACCAAGTAATAACACAATAAGGGATATCTCAAAGAATTCAACAATTAACAACAGTTAATAAGTTCACAAGGAAAATAAAGTATACTGGAAACACATGTAATATCAAGTCAAGGAATAGCAAACAATTGCACGGCATCACCCTTCGTGCTTTTACTCTCATCCTCACCAAATAAGCAAATAAAGTACACGGCATCACCCTTTGTGCTTTTACTCTCATCCTCACATCCATAGTACGGCATGATCCTTCGTACATGGTTCAATAATAGGGCACGGCATGATCCTTCGTGCATAATCAATAAAACATGGCACGGCATTAACCTTCGTGCATAAATAATAAAACATGGCACGGCATTAACCTTCGTGCATAAATAATAAATCAAGGCACGGCATCACCCTTCGTGCATTATCACTCTTCCTCGCCCAAATAACAATCACAGTTAAGGGCAAAGAATGAAACAGTAATTCATAAACTGTCCCAACAAGGGAAATCAATAATTATCTTCACAACAAGTCCCGACAAGGGAGAACAATAACAATTCTACAACCTGGCAAAGGTTCAACAATTCATCTGTAAATATATCTCAAAATAAGCATTTTCAACGACTCACGGTCATACTAGACGCCAGTGTATGGATGCTCGTCACCACAGCCGATACACCGCACTCGATCACATAACACATAACACATAATCCTATTCCCTCAAGCTAGGATAGAACAAACACTTACCTCGAATGTTTATGAACAATTCAATCCGTGGAAATGTCTTTTTATTTCAAATTTGGCTCCAATCCAATCGTCTCTATACACAATTGATTTAATATCATCAATACTACTCAACAAACTAATTCCTAAGACCAATTACAACTTTTACAACATTCTGCCCGGAATAGTGAATTTCGACCCCGGGCCCACATGGTCGGAACTTGGGGTTCGGACCAAAATCCGGTTACCCATCCCCTCACGAGTTCATGTATATGATTTGTTTCAAAATCGGACCTCAATTCGAGGTCCAATTTCCCAATTTATGAAAAACCCTATATTCTAACAAAAACAAGAAATTCTACTATGAAAACCTTTGATTTCTATTGAAAAACATGTTTAATGATGTTAGGAATTGAAAGAATTAAGTAAAAAGTGACTTACAATTGTTTTGATGAAGAAGGAATCCGTGAAAAATCGCAAATGGGTGTTTTTGGTTTGTAAAAGTGAAGAAATGAACTGAAAATCGTGTTTTACAGGTCTCTGTGTTCGCATTTGCGAACATGGGTTCGCAATTGCGAACCCCGACCAATTTCTGGAGTTTGAAAAATAAGCTAAGGCTGGGAAGTTCGCATTTGCGAACTTTTGTTCGCATTTGCGAACACTGGCAGGAAAGGGGAGTGTTCGCATTTGCGAACTAATGTTCGCATTTGCGAACACAGGCAATAAAGGGCATTGTTCGCATTTGCGAACTATTGTTCGCATTTGCGAACAAGGCTGGATTTGGGAATGTTCGCATTTCCGAACTATGGTTCGCATTTGCGAACATAGGCAGGACAAGGGGATGTTCGCATTTGCGAACAATTGTTCGCATTTGCGAACAAGGTTGGGTCATGAGGGGCTTCGCATTTGCGATCAGGGTTCGCATTTGCGAGCCCTACCTTGATCTGCCCCCTTCGCAATTGCGATAAATGCTTCGCAATTGCGAAGCCAACAGCTGGGTGAAAAACCAGCAGTGCAAAAATTCAGAATTTAATCCAACGGCCTATCAAATCTTTACCCGAGCCCCCGGGCTCCAAACCAAACATGTACACAACCTCAAAAACACATTATGAACTTGTTCGTGCGATCACATCGCCAATATCACATCGTTTTTATCAAATCAAGCCTCAAATTCATGATTTTCATACTTTTGGTTTTCAAAACTTTCAAACTTGGAACTCAAGGTCCAAAACATCTCAAACGACATCCGAATGTCACCAAACTTTACAAAAATCACATGTATAATATTTAAGACTTGTACCGGGCGTCGGAACCAAAATACGAGCCCGATACCAAGGTCAATTAATTCATTTCCTTTAACAATTATATCAAAAACAATTTCATAGAAAAATTCATAACTTGGGCTCTCGGCCTCAGAATTCGACTACGGACGCATGTCCAAGTCCCATTATTTTCCTACGGACCTCTCGGGACCATCCAATCTCGGGTCCGGATCCGTTTACCAAAAATGTTGACCGAAGTCAACCATATCAATATTAATATCATTTTTATCCAAAATTTCTCATAGAATTCATATTTTCTATCACAAAATCTTTCCGGCTACATGCTCGGATTGTGCACGTAAATCGAGGCAACATGGAATGAGGTTTTCAAGGCCTCATAAGCTCGAAATGATTAATAAAATAAGTGATAACCCTTTGGGTCGTCACAATGCCTGAGTCCCATATTTTTTTACGGACCTTCCGGGATAGTCCGATCTCGGGTCCGGGTCGTTTACCAAAAAAGTTGACCAAAGTCAACTATAATCATATTAATATCAAAATTCTTCAAATGTTTCATAGAATTCACATATTTTACATAAAAACTTTCCGGCTACGCGCCAGGATTGTACACGCAAATTGAGGCAATATAAAATAAGATTTTCAAGGCCTTGGAAGCACGGAATAGATGAGGAAAATAGGTGATGACACTTTGGGTCATCACACAAGCTGCCAGGACTGAATCCTTCTACCCAAACCCAGCTAAGCAAGCTGTCAGAACTCAGGAGCCTTGTTGCGCAATACCTGTAAAAGTTCATTACCTTGAACACATACTAAGAATTAATCATATCCTTACCATACCGATTCGGTCTACTATCGAGCTATTCCATCTATCTAGTTTCCCCTCTGATTCATCCTCAACTTGATATTTTTCCCTCGCTGTAGCATCACAATGCCTCTATTTAGGGTTACCACACGAGACTTGAACATGAGACCACACTGTCTAAGACTCGTAGGCCATTGCACACTCTCTCAAATGTTCCCACATATACCATATTCTAGAATACTTTACTCCAAAGAACTTCATGTGAATCTAAACTCGTTACCTTTAATTTCCAAATACTAATAGATAGAATCCCATAATTAACAGAGAATACCACATTTTAACCTTTCCGATGAAAACACAGTCTCTGACCACATACACACCCTTAAACACCAGATGGTTACATGTAGAATCTTGAACACAATAAAACCATTCACAAGAGTCATCCACTCTTACTCAAACTGCAAATTACTTAACTAAATGAACCGAACCACTTGGGCCACATTGGCACTCCGATGCCGCAAAACAAGATCCTCAACCCAATACAACCAAGCCACTTCTTTCTCTAGGCATCGAGCATTTTCTACCAACAACAACTCTAGACATTCTGTGATTCTCATACCCTATGGAACATAATATAACCTTTTCCAAAATATTTGCTTCGCTCGTGCCCTCCTCGGCTCAATTTCCGCAACCATGACTGATCCGCCAGCATACCTCGAAATGGAACAAACATAGCACATAACCGTGCAATTAGCTAATCAATAGCAACTTCCCCAACTTGGCTCGAAGCCATATATCAAGACACCCTAAACAATTCATAACACTTTCACTCTAATGATGTCACAATGTTATAGTGAGATCAAACTCAAATCATCTATTGGTTATGAAAACATAGATCATATGGTACAAAAATCCTCTACAAACCTCGCATTCATCCCCACATCAGCTAAGTCCACTTCCTTAAGCGACCCAAATTTCAAATAACAACACGTACCTTTTAATTACACATGGGATCTTCTAACATACACATAAGGATCATACCACTCAAGAACACTCCGTATGAGATAACCCACCTGCTTTGCCTTAATTTAGTATTTCAGCACACCTTCCATCGACTTGTACATAACACAGCCATTTAGTCTTCCTGAGTCTGAACTCATACCGCCACACGTAATGCACCTCACTCCCCAACTAGGAGACACAAATTTATTCTTCACGCGCCTATAACTTGGGGCTACACAACAAATCACAATAGGAAACGAACACTTAATAGTTCATCTATTATCCAGCAGACTCCTTCGTCGCTACCAATTCATATAGATACATCTCGCAGCACTAACATACTCATCACATGGATATCCAACTGCCATTCAAGTTAATAAGGATAATACCAAGCATAAAAGTTCAAAATACTTGCTCACACAATCAGTACCTCGGTGTTTAAGCCATAGGCAAAGATCCGGCCTCAAATCCTCCAGACTAGCCCAACATCAAACTCTGGGAGATTACTTCACGTCCCTCGATCGGGGAATCACATGCCATTAAGGCACATATAAAACTGAGTGCTCATGTGCACATAGAGACGTGTGGAAGGAATTTCAAGAGTTAAATCTCAAGCTGAATCAAGTACGCACGATAAGAATTCCAAATATGGGAAGTTTTCCTAAAGGTTCTGCAACCTCTCGAGGATAAATGCAGATGTCTCTGTACCGATCTGCGAGACTCTACTAAACCTTCTCATGACTCGTGAGACCTAGTTACCTAGGCTCTTATACCAACTTGTCACGACCCAATTTCCAAACCCAGTCGTGAAGGAGCCTCTCGTGAAGACAAGGCCAGCCAACTAAGCCAACTTAATTCTTTCAAAGTAGTTTTACATGAATGAATAGATAAATAAGGCTTAATGATATTAAATAATGAAATTTACAGCCCAACACATCTCGACTAGGGTGTCGAAAGTCACGAGCATCTAGAGGAGTCTGGACACGACTACAGGGCCAATAATATATAGAATCAAATTTAAAATCATAAAGATGAAGTCCAGTGCCACGAACGCCGGGGGTCACCTTGCTCAACTACGATAACAAAATCCTCAGTCAGCTCAACCCGCTACCGGGTAACAAATTGATGGATGTAATTTATTCATATATTTTTATATGTAAATATTAAATATTTTAAATAAAACATGAATAGATATATTCGATTCTCCTATATTTTCTGACAAGTTCTACAGAGGAAAGTTGAATTGAAGAAAGAGTACTACAAGCAAAACAAGGAGGAAAAAGAGCAATGCATGTAGTAAACAAGAGTGAATCAAATTTTGAAGTCACAACTTCAAGACTCGAAGATACAACATCAACTTTTGAAGTCACAACTACAAGACTCATAGTTACAACTACAATTTCCATAGTTGCAACTATGGAGAACCTTGGCAAGAAAATTTTGTAAATAGAGAGTGAATGTTTGGAAAGAAGTATATAGAGTCTTGTTGGAAGAAATCACTTTATTGTCTCTCTTTGTCTTTAGTATTTGCTACTAGTTGTCGTTATTTTAGAAGAATAATATTTATTCATAAGTTCTTTATTTCTAAATTAGTTTTTATTACTTCGTAATGGAGTAACTTCTTTTGTTAGGATAGTTGATGAAGCTTGATATATATAAATTATAATACTATCTCAATTTAATACAGCCTTGTCTTGAAACTTTCTATTTACATTTTATGTTGTGCTATAATAATAGTTTTTAACTAATCATTGTTATCGCTTCTATATATTTTATCTTTAAGTGACTATCATATTAATTTTGTAATTCTCACGGAGCAAAATTAATATATAGTAACTATTGAATAAAATAGTAAAGTGAGAGCAATTATTAGCAAGCTATTATTAAAAGTCGATAATCTTGCTTGTCTCAGTTTTAATTCTCACGGAGGAATTGTTGTAGGCAAGTTATTGCTTTTTTAGTAAAAATATTCGCATGAAGTTTTTACTACCTCTTAGCACAATTCAAGCAAGAAAAATATTTCGGTCTAATTGTCACTAGTTTTAACTCAATTAATCACATAACCTCACAGAGTGTTACTAATTGGCTACTTCTTAGTGAGCTAAATATAATTGTATATAAGCAATTATTCCTTAGAGAAATACATGTAAAAATTGAGATTTTATTTTAATATATTATCAAGTGAATTCAACGATTCCCAACTCTTTAAATTATAAATATTCAGCAAGTTCTTGGTTTTTATTTAAGTAACAAACAAGTTTTAATTCCACAATCTTTTCATCAATCTGAATCTCTCAAATAATAGTTAAAATATTAAGGGTCAGCAGCATAGATGTTCCAATCTTTGTGGGATGATATCATAAACTATACTAGAATTTGACAAAGCACGAGCACGAAAATCCTATACACATTGGCCTCGTCAAATTTTTGGCGTCGTTGCCGGGGATTGGCATACATCTACTTCAGATTAAATATTTTGTTACTAATTTGAGACCTTATAATTATTATTATTATTTATTTGTTACTATTATCATTAATTGCTAAGTAGTACTATAACTACTACTATCTTATTAATATTATCGTTTTCTTTTTGTAATAGCACTTTAAAAAGAAAAGAAAAAAACATATTAGTACTTCTTCCTATTTTTGCTACCATTAGTTTTCCTTCATTATATTTTGTGCAATCAATATTAGTACTATCACCTATTGTATCATTTTTTTCATTAACCGTACTTCGACGTACTTCTTTTTTATTTTTCAAAATAATTTATTGTTACATATTACTATTTTCTTATCATTTTATTTTTTTTTGTAATATTATTATTATTATTATTATTTTTATTATTATTATTATTAGTAGTAGTAGTAGTATTAGTAGTAGTAGTAGTAGTACTTCTAGAATGTTAATCGTATTGATCACTATCATTCACTAGTACAACTTTTATTTATATTTATATACTATAGTATTTCAATTTACTGTTAGTATTACTACTAATACCTACTTGTTAGTTTCATTGTTTTATATTTTTATTTTATTTTTAGCTTAATTACTAGTATTATTATCTACAGTATTGTGGTATTTATTTTTATTCACTAACTATTTACGTCTGAAATTTACTTTAGTTTAGTTATTGATTAGTAGTACTATTCTAGAGAGAAATGTTAATTTTTCTTTACTTTTAAAATTTTAAGTAGTTTATGACCCGCTCTTCTATAAAGGAATTGGCTAATTACGTGTCACGACCCGGGTTTCCCACCATCGGGAGTCGTGATGGCGCCTACTAAATGGAAGCTAGGCAAGCCAACTATTAATTACACCTCCATTAATTAACAAATTCTTATTAAGACTTATTATTAAAACATATAAATTACAGCGGAAAAATCAAAATTAGCGGAAGACTTAGTCAAATATGATAAAGAAACCCAAACACGATACACTACCCAAGACTGGTGTCACAATACTCACGAACTTCTAAGAATAATACACATAATTGTCTGAAAGAAAGTACAAGCTGTTTATCTCGATTACATGAGATAACAGAATGAAAACATAGATAGAAGAGACAACGGGTCCTGCGGACGCTTGCAAGGCTACCTCGTAATCTCAATAGTCGGAAAATCCATAAGTCGCTACTGCCGCTGCTGCTGTCCGTAACCTGTATCTGCGCAAAAAGAGCGCAGAGTGTAGTATCAGCACAACCGACTCCATGTGCTGGTAAGTGCCTGGCCTATCCCAGCGAACTAGTGACAAGGCTAAGGCCAGTCACCCACATAAACCTGTACAGTTGCAATATACATATATATACAATACATAAGGCCAGTCACCCACATAAACCTGTACAGTTTCAATATATATATATATAATACATTTATAAGGAAAGACTCTGCTCTGAAATAACAGTCAATAACTCGTGATATCCATAATAATCTAATCAACAGAATAAATCTTACTTTCATGTCTCAATTCCTCTCTCATTTCATATCTCGTGGTAGGCGTACCACCCGCTCCCAACTATCACAGTAATTATATCTTGTGGTAGGCGTACCACCCGCTCCCAAATATATCAATAGGCTACCGGCAACTATGGCTAATGCCAAGATTTAAATCACTTTGTGGTCGGCGTGCCACACGATCCCATTTCTTATTATATAAGTGGTCGGCGCGCCACACGATCCCAATTCATAAATATATAAGTGGTCGCCGCGCCACACGATCCCAATTCATAAATATATATATTACCGGCATTTAGCCAATAATCTCTATATCAACAATATTTATAATTACCGGTTTTAAACCAATAATTGATAATAATTTCAACAATTTATCTCCACTACCGGTATAACACCAATAACTCTTAATCAACAATTTATTCATAACTAAATTCCTATTCCTTCAAGCTAGGATAGAACAAACACTTACCTCGAAAGTTTACGAACGATTCAATCCGTAGCAATGCCTTTTCCTTTCGAATTTGACTCCAATCCAATCGTATCTATACACAATTGATTTAATATCATCAATTCTACTTAACAAACTAGTTCATATTGCTAAATATGATTTTTACAACATTCTGCCCGGAATAGTAAAAATCGACCCCGGGCCTACATAATCGAAACTCAAGTTTCGAACCAAAATAAGTTCACCCAATCCTCCATGAGTTCAAATATACAATTTGTTCTTAAGTTCGACTCCAAAACGAGGTCTAGATCGCAAATTCTTTGAAAGCCCTAACTATACCCATTTCTCCAATTTTTCAACCAATTTACACATGTTTAAGCCTAAGAATTTGATTGATGTTGATGAAAAATGAAGAAGACGAGTTAAACAATACTTACCCAATGAACTTTGATGAAGAAATTCCCCAAAGATCGCCTAAGAGCTGTGGAGAAGAAAGGATTTTGTGAAAATGGGATAAAATCCCGTAAGTGTTCTGTTTTGGGTATTAATTCACTAGGCGGAAATTTACCCTACGCGATCGCGTGAATTGGGATGCGATCGCGTAGAGGAAAGACTGGCCTCTTATGCGATCGCGTGCAAAAGGTTGCGATCGCGTGGAGAAAAGATTGGAAGCTATGCGATCGCGTGAGGGATGCTGCGATCGCGTAGAGGAAACTCACCGGGCAGCCTATTTGGCCTATGCGATCGCGTGAACATGACTGCGATCGCGTAGAGGAAGAACTGGAAGCTACGCGATCGCGTGAGGTATGCTGTGATCTCATAGAAGAACTGGCCAATACTGTGCGATCGCGTGGATGAGGCCGCGATCGCGTAGAACAAAATCCCTCTGCAGAAACAGCAGAATTTCTGCTGTGTTTTCAAATCCAAAAACAGCCCGAACCACCTCCGAAACACTCCCGAGTCCTCGGGGCTCCAAACCAAATATGCACACTAACTCAAAAACATCATACGAACTTGCTCGCGCGATCAAATCGCTTAAATAACATCAAAATCAATGGATTGAGCCTTAAAACTCAAGAATTCTTTCAAATTTCATAATTTCCAAAATTTTCAATTCAAGGCCGAAATGCGTCAAACGACGTCCGTTTTCAACCAAACTTTACAGGAAGCGCTTAACCAATATATATGACCTGTACCGGGCGTCGGAACCAAAATACGAGCCCGATACCAGTACTTTTTAATCAAAATTCAGTTTCATTTTCCTTAAACATTCTCAGAAAATCCGTAGAATAATATGGAACTTGGGCATATGCCCGGAATTGAAATCCGAGGTCTAGAACCCCGGTAAAAGAATTTTTCTGTTAAATTGTTTTCTGAAAATGTTTAAGAAAAATGAAACTGAATTTTGATTAAAAAGTACTTGTATCGGGCTCGTATTTTGGTTCCGACGCCCGGTACAGGTCATATATATTGGTTAAGCACTTCCTGTAAAGTTTGGTTGAAAACTGACGTCGTTTGACGCATTTCGGCCTTAAATTGAAAGTTTTGGAAATTATGAAATTTGAAAGAATTCTTGAGTTTTAAGGCTCAATCCATTGATTTTGATGTTATTTTAGCAATTTGATCGCGCGAGCAAGTTCGTATGATGTTTTTGAGTTAGTGTGCATATTTGGTTTGGAGCCCCGAGGACTCGGGAGTGTTTCGGAGGTGGTTCGGGGTGTTTTTGGATTTGAAAACACAGCAGAAATTTTGCTGTTTCTGCAGAGGGATTTTGTTCTACGCGATCGCGGCCTCATCCACGCGATCGCACAGTATTGGCCAGTTCTTCTATGCGATCGCAGCATACCTCAGGCGATCGCGTAGCTTCCAGTTCTTCCTCTACGCGATCGCAGTCATGTTCACGCGATCGCATAGGCCAAATAGGCTGCCCGGTGAGTTTCCTTTACGTGATCGCAGCATCCCTCACGCGATCGCGTAGCTTCCAATCTTTTCTCCACGCGATCGCAACCTTTTGCACGCGATCGCATAAGAGGCCGGTCTTTCCTCTACGCGATCGCATCCCAATTCACGCGATCGCGTAGGGTAAATTTCCGCCCAGTGAATTAATACCCAAAACAGAACACTTACGGGATTTTATCCCATTTTCACAAAATCCTTTCTTCTCCACAGCTCTTAGGCGATCTTTGGGGCATTTCTTCATCAAAGTTCATTGGGTAAGTATTGTTTAACTCGTCTTCTTCATTTTTCATGAACATCAATCAAATTCTTAGGCTTAAACATGTGTAAATTGGTTGAAAAATTGGAGAAATGGGTATAGTTAGGGCTTTCAAAGAATTTGCGATCTAGACCTCGTTTTGGAGTCGAACTTAAGAACAAATTGTATATTTGAACTCATGGAGGATTGGGTGAACTTATTTTGGTTCGAAACTTGAGTTTCGATTATGTGGGCCCGGGGTCGATTTTTACTATTCCGAGCAGAATGTTGTAAAAATCATATTTAGCAATATGAACTAGTTTGTTAAGTAGAATTGATGATATTAAATCAATTATGTATAGATACGATTGGATTGGAGTCAAATTCGAAAGGAAAAGGCATTGCTACAGGGATTGAATCGTTCGTAAACTTTCGAGGTAAGTGTTTGTTCTATCCTAGCTTGAAGGAATAGGAATTTAGTTATGAATAAATTGTTGATTAAGAGTTATTGGTGTTATACCGGTAATGGAGATAAATTGTTGAAATTATTATCAATTATTGGTTTAAAACCGGTAATTATAAATATTGTTGATATAGAGATTATTGGCTAAATGCCGGTAATATATATATTTGTGAATTGGGATCGTGTGGCGCGCCGACCACTTATATATTTATGAATTGGGATCGTGTGGCACGCCGACCACTTATATAATAAGAAATGGGATCGTGTGGCACGCCGACCACAAAGTGATTTAAATCTTGGCATTGGCCATAGTTGCCGGTAGCCTATTGATATATTTGGGAGCGGGTGGTACGCCTACCACAAGATATAATTACTGTGATAGTTGGGAGCGGGTGGTACGCCTACCACGAGATATTAAATGAGAGAGGAATTGAGACATGAAAGTAAGATTTATTCTGTTGATTAGATTATTCTGGATATCATGAGTTATTGACTGTTATTTCAGAGCAGAGTATTTCCTTATAAATGTATTGTATATATATGTATATTGCAACTGTACAGGTTTATGTGGGTGACCGGCCTTAGCCTTGTCACTAGTTCGCTGGGATAGGCCAGGCACTTACCAGCACATGGGGTCGGTTGTGCTGATACTACACTCTGCGTTCTTTTTGCGCAGATACAGGTTACGGACAGCAGCATCGACAGTAGCGACTTGTGGATTTTCCGACTATTGAGATTACGAGGTAGCCTTGCAAGCGTCCGCAGTACCCGTTGTCTCTTCTATTTATGCTTTTCATCTCATGTAATCGAGATAAACAGCTTGTATTTTCTTTCAGACAATTATGTGTATTATTCTTAGAAGTTCGTGAGTATTGTGACACCATTCTTGGGTAGTGTATCATGTTTGGGTTTCTTTATCATATTTGACTAAGTCTTCCGCTAATTTTGATTATTCCGCTGTAATTTATATATTTTAATAATAAGTCTTAATAAGAATTTGTTAATTAATGGAGGTGTAATTAATAGTTGGCTTGCCTAGCTTCCATTTAGTAAGCGCCATCATGACCCCCGATGGTGGGAAACCCGGGTCGTGACAAGTTGGTATCAGAGCTCTAGGTTACATAGGTCTCACCACTCACGAACAAGCTTAGTAGAGTTTGAGAGGCAGGTACGGAGATGTCATGACCCCAAATCCGGTCGTGATGGTGCCCAGCACATTGCTAAGCCAGCCTGATCAATCAATATCAACCACGGAGCTAGAAGCTCTCTTTAGCCCATTTAAGCATATTAATTCACGAAATAACAGCGATACATATAACGAAAATGGGGAACCAAGTCCCATAATACATCAACTCCCATAGACCGAAGGGTCAAGAGTCACGAGCCTCTACTGAACATGAGTGTATAAAGGTTTACAAGATACCAAGTGCGGAAGGAAAAGTCAATACAAAATCAAGACAGTAAGAAGGAATATCGGGTCCTGCGGACTCTGCAGCTACCTCGAATATCCACAAATGTCGCCTCGCACAGCTACTGGATCACTGCTGAGAGGTACCTGGATTTACACACAAGGTGCAGGGAGTAAAATGAGTACTGCCAGACTCAGTGGTAATAAACAAGGGTAAGACAGCGCAGATAAGAAATCCGCAATAAAGCACTATGTAAAGTCGTAATCAAATACCCTGTCACAGAATCAATATCGACTGTACCTGTACCAATAAGTACCAGCAAAACAGTATAACAGCTAGCAGATGTAGCTAAAATGCAATGCAATGCATGATATGACCGCTACGGCACGTAGCCCGATCCAATTTGGGTACCCGTGCTCACTGTGGGGGTTCAGACTCCGGAGGGGCTCCTACAGCCCAAGCACAATATCACTGCGGCGTGCAGTCCGATCCGACATATGTACTGCTGCGGCGCGCAGCCCGATCCACTACTAGTCAGCTAATATGCAATCATAGCCTCGCAAGCTCAAAAGTAGTTTTGAAAACATCTTTTATCATTTTTTTCAGTTGAAAACAGAAATATCAAGTTCCAGAGATTTGGAAATAACATGATAACAGAAATAGCTGCGGACTAGTAGTAAACTAGCATGTCAATATGATAAGACAATGATAACGATCCTCGCGGGATCTAATAACTGGCTCATGGCCCACAAGTATACTCAACCGCCCCAGAAGGGGGTTCCTCGGCTCAAGAGTGGCCATTATCACAATATATAATATGCAACCATCCGAGAAGGAGGTTCGACGGCTCAAGAATAGCCTAATATCATAATACAGTATCAACAAGTCGGACTATGTCATAGTCCCCAATCACAATCGACCCCGCACTCACAAGAGAGTACGTGTCTCGCCGCTATACAGCGTCACAAAGTGGTATACCGGGGTTTCGAACCCGCCGGTCATCACCCACATCTATTACTCACCTCAATACGGCGCGACGACTACTCCGCAATGCCCTTGCCACGAGAATCAAGCCCCGCACGCGTAGAATCTGATCAAATACAGTAGAAATACAACAAATTAGGCCAATGGAACGAAACCCAATCAATACAACTCAATTTACATCAAAATTCCCAAAGTTGTCAAAACCCGACTTTCGGTACGCTTGTCGAAAAATTACAAAAGTCACATATTCGGAACCCTCATCTCAATACGAGTCTAAGCATATCAATTTTACCAAATTCGGACTCCATTTGCCCATTCAAAACCTTGTTTTTCTAAAGTTCAAGCCTAGGGCTAAATCCTCCATAAATCACCCTAAATTCCTCCATTTTCATGATATAATTGCATAATTTTATCAATACTAATCATAGTTTAAGTCCATAGTTGATTACCTGATGATTTCCCTTGGATTTCTCTTCAAAATCGCCCAAATCGCCTCCTTAAGCCGAGACCCAAATGTGTGAAATGTTTCTGAAATTTTCTAACTTCGATACAATTAACTCACTGCGATTTTCGCTTCTGCGGATAGAATTCCGCTCCTGCGAGTCCGTATCCGCGACCAGATGGTCGCTTCAGCGATTCCAGGCCTAGCCGGCCAATTCCGCTTCTGCGAGAAAAGGACCGCTTACGCGCGTCCGCTTCCGCGATTGAACCCTCGCTTCAGCGAAAATACCCGCTTCTGCGCACCAGAGTCCGCTCCTGCTGACTCGCCCAGGCGGTCAAGAATCCGCTTATGCGGACTTTCCCCTTTTTTCAACAAGTCCGCTTCTGCGGTCACCCACTCGCACCAGCGATGCCGCTTCAGCGGAAAGGATTCCGCTTCTGCGATGCCAAGCGCTCCTGCGCTCCTCAGTCCGCTCCTGCGGACTCGCCTCCGCGCCCACATTTCCGCAGGGGCGAAAATGACAGAACCAGAATACTTCAACCTGCAATTTCCATGATTTTCTTCCGTTTAACCATCCGAAAACACCCCGAGGCCCCCGGGACCTCATCCAAACACACCAACACACCCTAATACCTTATTCGAACTTGTTCCAATCCTCAAAACGCGTCTAACAACATCAAAAATCCATAATTCACATCAAATTCAAGCCTAAATTCCTTAAAACTTTCCGAATTACACATTCAATCAAAAACCCGACCAAACGACGTCCGAATGACCTGAAATTTGGCAGGCACATCCAAAATCACCTAACGGAGCTACTGTAACTGTCGGAATTCAATTACAACCCCCGGATCAAAATCTCACCTACCGTTCGGATTTCGCCAAAATTCAACCTTAGCCAATTCAAGCCTATTTCTACACCGGGCCTCCAAATTCAATTCCGATCGATCCCCTAAGTCACAAATCACCTTCCGGAACTAACCGAATCATCAGAATCCGATTCCGAGCCCTCTAACCAAATAGTCAACTCCGGGTTGACTTTCCTTATTCAAGTCTCCTTCAAAAAGGCTATATGCCTCATTTTCAATCCATTTCACTCCTAACTCACCCAATAGACTCTAACATTGATATAAAATCATAAAACATGTTTTTACAACATAACGGGGTGGTAATTCCCGTGACGACGGGCCAGGTCGTCACATTCTCCCCCTCTTAAGCAAACGCTCGTCCTCGAGCGGGTCAAGAAACATACCTGAAGTCTCAAACAAGTGAGGATATCCGCTCCGCATCTCCCGCTCGATCTCCCAAGTGGCCTCCTCCACGGGTCGACCTCTCCACTGAACCTTAACTGATGCAATCTCCTTAGACCTCAATTTTCTCACCTGCCGTCCCAAAATGGCAATAGGCTCCACATCATAGGATAGATCACCATCAAGCCGAATGGTGCTGAAATCTAATACATGAGACGGATCTCCAATGTACTTCCGGAGCATAGACACATGGAATACTGGATGAACGTTGGTTAAGCTAGGCGGCAAGGCCAACTCATATGACACCTCTCCAACTCTCCTAAGTATCTCAAAAGGGCCAATGTACCAGGACTCAACTTTCCTTTCTTCCCAAACCTCATGACACCCTTCATAGGTGAAACCTTCAACAATACTCGGTCACCAACCATGAAAGACAACTCTCGAACTCTACGGTCCGCATAACTCTTCTGACGAGACTGTGCTGTACGAAGCCTCTCCTGGATCAACTTTGCTCTATCCAGAGCATCCTGGACTAACTCGGTCCCTATCAATCTAACCTCACGAGGCTCAAACCATCCCACGGGGGATCTACACCGCCTGCCATACAATGCCTCATACGGGGCCATCTGAATACTCGACTGATAACTGTTGTTGTAGGCAAACTCAACAAGTGGTAGGAACTCATCCCACGAACCACCAAAGTCAATCACACAAGCTCGCAACATATCCTCCAGAATCTGAATAGTGCGCTCAGACTGCCCATCTGTCTGGGGGTGAAATGTTGTACTCAACTCGACCCGCGTACCCATCTCTCGCTGAAATGCTCTCCAAAACTGAGAAGTGAACTGAGTACCCCTGTCGGATATGATAGACACTGGGACCCCATGCAACCGAACAATCTCTCGAATAAAGATCGCTGCCAACCGCTCCGATGAGTAGGTAGTACTAACTGGAATGAAGTGAGCTGACTTGGTCAATCTATCCACAATCACCCATACAGAATCAAACTTCCTCGCCGACCGAGGGAATCCAGTAACAAATTCCATAGTGATCCTTTCCCATTTCCACTCAGGAATATCAATGCGCTGAAATACACCACCGGGCCTCTGATGCTCGTACTTAACCTGCTGACAGTTGAGGCACCGTGCTACATGTCCGACAATGTCCATTTTCATCTTTCTCCACCAATAGTGTTGTTTCAAATCTTGATACATCTTAGCGGCTCCTGGATGGATAGAATACCGCGAGCTATGGGCCTCCTCCAAAATCAAGTCACGAAGGCCATCAACATTGGGCACACATATCCGGCCCTGCATCCTCAATACGCCATCACTATCAATGGTGACATCTCTAGCATCATCATTCCGAACTCTGTCCCTAAGGACAGCCAAATGTGGATCATCATACTGGCGCTCACGAATACGATCATATAGAGATGACCGAGATACAACACAAGCCAATACCTGGCTGGGCTCCGAAATATCTAACCTCACTAACCGATTGGCTAGCACCTGAACATCATAAGCAAATGGTCTCTCCTCAGCTGGAATATATGCCAAGCTCCCCATACTGACCGCCTTCCGGCTCAAAGCATCGGCCACCACATTGGCCTTCCCCGGATGATATAATATAGTAATGTCATAATCCTTCAGCAACTCAAGCCATCTCCACTGTCTCAAATTAAGGTCTTTCTGTTTGAACAAGTGCTGGAGACTACGATGGTCGGTATACACCTCACAAGACACACCGTACAAATAGTGCCTCCAAATCTTCAATGCATGAACAATGGCGGCTAGCTCCAAATCATGAACAGGATAGTTCTTCTCATGTGGCTTCAACTGCCGAGAAGCATAAGCAATTACCTTACCTTCCTGCATCAACACACAACCTATCCCCACTCTCGAGGCATCACAATAAACAGTATATGAACCTGAAGCTGATGGCAATACTAACACCGGAGCTGTGGTCAAAGCTGTCTTGAGCTTCTGAAAGCTCTCCTCGCACTCATCCGACCACACGAATGGTGCACCCTTCCTGGGTCAATTTAGTCAATGAAGAAGCAATGGATGAAAATCCCTGAACAAACCGGAGATAATATCCCGCCAAACCAAGAAAATTCCTGATCTCTGTAGCTGAGGACGGTCTAGGCCAACTCTGCACCGCCTCTATCTTCTTAGGATCAACCTGAATACCATCACGAGACACCACATGTCCCAGAAATGCTACGGACTCGAGCCAAAACTCGCACTTGGAGAATTTAGCATATAGCTTCTCCTCCCTCAATCTCTGCAACACAATACTCAAATGCTGAGCATGCTCCTCCTAACTACGGGAGTAGACTAGAATGTCATCAATGAACACAATCACAAATGAATCCAAATAAGGCCTGAACACACTGTTCATCAGATGCATAAATGCTGCTGGGGCGTTGGTCAGCCCAAACGACATCACAAGGAACTCATAATGACCATATCGGGTCCTGAATGCAGTCTTCATAATATCCGAGTCCCTGATCTTCAGCTGATGATAGCCTGAACGAAGATCGATCTTAGAAAACACCCTCGCACCCTGTAACCGATCAAACAAATCATCTATGCGCGGTAGAGGGTACTTGTTCTTCACTGTCACTTTGTTCAATTGCCTATAATCAATACACATTCGCATGGAACCATATTTCTTTTTAACAAATAATACCGGCGCACCCCACGGAGACACGCTAGGGCGGATGAAACCCTTATCCAGAAGCTCCTGAAGTTGCTCTTTCAGTTCTTTCAACTCAGCTGGTGCCATCCGATAAGGAGGAATGGATATAGGCCGAGTGCCCGGCACCAAGTCAATGCCAAAATCAATATCCCTGTCCGGCGACATGCCCGGCAGGTCTGAGGGGAATACATCTGGGAAGTCCCTCACAACAGGTACAGAATCAATGCTAGGAGACTCAGCTCCCACATCTCTCACAAAAGCTAAGTACGATAAACACCCTTTTTCAACCATCTTCCGAGCTTTTAGGAACGAAATAACACGGCTAGGGACGAAATCAGTCAAACCCCGCCAATCAATCTGAGAAATACCAGGAATAGCCAACGTAACTGTCTTAGCATGACAGTTCAATATAGCATGGTACGGAGACAACCAGTCCATACCTAATATCACATCAAAGTCCACCATCCCTAACAATAATAGAATCTGCCTGGGTCTCCAGACCCCCAATAGATATAACACAGGATCTATAGACATGATCCACAACAATCGTATCACCTACGGGAGTGGATACATGAACAGGTAAATCAAGACTACCACGAGTCGCACCCAAATGATGTGCAAAATAAGAGGACACGTATGAATATGTGGACCCTGGATCAAATAGAACAGAGGCATCTCCGTGACAGACATATATGATACATATAATCACTGCATCGGAGGCAACTGCATCACGCCTGTCAGGAAGTGCATAGAACCGTGCCTGGCCTCCACCAGATCTCTCTTCGCCCCTGGGGCGACCACGAGAAGACTGACCTCCACCTCTACTAGACTGAGATGGTGCTGAAGATGAGGGCTGATCCCTCTGCCGAGTCCTGTCCCTACGGAGTCGAGGGCACTGTCTCCTCATGTGGCCAAACTCACCACACTCATAACATGCACCTGGTGCTGGAGAAGGGGACTGAGGGGAACCCCTCGCCGCAGAAGAACCCCGGGCTGAAGAAGTAGGTGCTGCACCCTGGGCTGGAAGGGCACTAAGTGATGACTGACCCTGCCTGAAACCCATGTCGACCACGACCATAAGAACCTCCGCTCTGCTCTGGGCGGCCTGAATGAGGAGGTCTAGATGAGCGACCTCTGCTCTGCTGGGAATGCCCTCTAGATGGAGCACCGCTAAAACTGCCAGAACCCCGAGGCCTCTTGGCCTCCCGCTCCTCTCTCTCTCGGCGATGATCCGCCTCAATGAAGCGTGCCATGTCAATAACCTGCTCAAATGATGATGACAAAACTCTCTCTCTGGTCATAAGAATGCGGATAGAGTAGTTGAGGCCATCAATAAACCTCCCGATCCTCTCCCTATCATTAGGGATCATCCATGTGGCATGCCTAGCCAGCCGTGTGAATCCGAGCTCATACGGGTCACGGACATGCCGCCCGAACCAACCACTCGAACCGGCGATGTAGCTCCTCGCGACGAGACCGAGGTACAAATTTCTCTAGAAAGATAGTAGAGAATCTGCTGCCATGTGAGAGGTCGCTGCTCCTGCAAGACTACGCCTCTCAAACTCTTCCCACCAATCAAATGCGGGACCGGTGAACCGAAAGGTAGTAAATGAAACTCCGCTGGACTCAAGAATACCGGCCGTCCGCAACATCCTCTGACACTTGTCCAAGAAACCCCTGGGCATCCTCGCCCTCAACGCCACTGAAATGGGGTGGCTGAAGTCTGCCAAATCTCTCGAGACGACGCTGCTCGTCATCGGGCATAACATGAACCATATGCTCTGGAGCTGGAGCTGGTGCAGCTGGAGGTATAACCGGTGCAACCACTTGAGCGGGGACCGCCTCGGCGTCTGATGTCCCTAACAACCGGGTTCGGTGTGCGAGCTGCAGGGGTCCGCCGACCACCCCCTGACCTGAGATGTCGCTACGGTAGCGGTAGCTGAAACTACCCGAGCCAAACTCTGAACACACCGATAATATCCGAGCAAGAGTCTCCCGAAGACCGAGAATAGCAATAGATATAGTCCGGCCCCGAACCGGGGCCGCTGGAGCATCAACCACTAGGGGTCGCTCCCGAACTGGTACCACAGGCGGGTCAGCTGGCACTCCTCACCCACCCTACCTCTAACTCTAGCACGACCGCGCCCACGGCCTCTAACAGGTGGCAATGGAGGTCGTCCACCTCGTCCCGATGCTCGCGTTCTCGCCATCTGTGAGAGAATAGAATATAGAAGTTCAGTTCTCAGAACAACAAGATCGCACGACAGAGTTCAAGAAAAATGAAGTTTTCCTAAAGGTTCGCAGCCTCCCGAGGATAAGTACAGGCGTCCCCATACCGATCCACAAGACTCTACTAACCGGCTCAAGACTCACGAGGCCTAGTAAACCTAGGCTCTGATACCAACTTGTCACGACCCCAAATCCGGTCGTGATGGCGCCCAGCACATTGCTAAGCCAGCTTGACCAATCAATATCAATCACGGAGCTAGAAGCTCTCTTTAGCCCATTTAAGCATATTAATTCACGAAATAACAGCGATACATATAACGAAAACGGGGAACCAAGTCCCATAATACATCAACTCCCATAGACCAAGGGTCAAGAGTCATGAGCCTCTACTGAACATGAGTGTATAAAGGTTTACAAGATACCAAGTGCGGAAGGAAAAGTCAATACAAAATCAAGACAGTAAGAAGGAATATCGGGTCCTGCGAACTCTGCAGCTACCTCAAATATCCTACAGAAGTCGCCTCGAACAGCTACCGGATTAGGACTGCTGAGAGGTACCTGGATCTTCACACAAGGTGCGGGGAGTAAAATGAGTACTGTCAGACTCAGTGGTAATAAACAAGGGTAAGACAGCGTAGATAAGAAATCCGCAATAAAACACTATGTAAAGCTGTAATCAAATACCCTGTCACAGAATCAATATCGACTGTACCTGTACCAACAAGTACCAGCAAAACAGTATAACAACTAGCAGATGTAGCTAAAATGCAATGCAATGCATGATATGACCGCTACGGCGCGTAGCCCGATCCAATTTGGGTACCCGTGCTCACTGTGGGGGTTCAGACTCCGGAGGGGCTCCTACAGCCCAAGCACAATATCACTGCGGCGTGCATTCCGATCCGACATATGTACTGCTGCGGCGCGCAGCCCGATCCACTACTAGTCAGCTAATATGCAATCACGGCCTCGCAGGCTCAAAAGTAGTTTTGAAAACATCTTTTATCATTTTTCAGTTGAAAACAGAAATATCAAGTTCCAGAGATTTGGAAATAACATGATAACAGAAATAGCTGCGGACTAGTAGTAAACTAGCATGTCAATATGATAAGACAATGATAACGATCCTCGCGGGATCCAATAACCGGCTCATGGCCCACAAGTATACTCAACCGCCCAAGAAGGGGGTTCCTCGGCTCAAGAGTGGCCATTATCACAATATATAATATGCAACCATCCGAGAAGGAGGTTCGACGGCTCAAGAATAGCCTAATATCATAATACGGTATCAACAAGTCGGACTATGTCATAGTCCCCAATCACAATCGACCCCGCACTCACAAGAGAGTATGTGTCTCGCCGCTATACAGCGTCACAAGGTGGTATACCGGGGTTTCGAACCCGCTGGTCATCACCCACATCTATTACTCACCTCAATATGGCGCGACGACTACTCCGCAATGCCCTTGCCTCGAGAATCAAGCCCCGCACGCGTAGAATCTGATCAAATATAGTAGAAATACAACAAATTAGGCCAATGGGATGACACCCAATCAATACAACTCAATTTATATCAAAATTCCCAAAGTTGTCAAAACCCGACTTTCGGTACGCTTGTCGAAAAATTACAAAAGTCACATATTCGGAACCCTCATCTCAATACGAGTCTAAGCATATCAATTTTACCAAATTCGGACTCCATTTGCCCACTCAAAACCTTGTTTTTCTAAAATTCAAGCCTAGGGCTAAATCCTCCATAAATCACCCTAAATTCCTCCATTTTCATGATATAATTGCATAATATTATCAATACTAATCATAGTTTAAGTCCATAGTTGATTACCTGATGATTTCCCTTGGATTTCTCTTCAAAATAGCCCAAATCACCTCTAAAGCCGAGACCCAAATGTGTGAAATGTTTCTAAAATTTTCTAACTTCTGATACACTTAACTCACTGCGATTTTCGCTTCTGCGGATAAAATTCCGCTCCTACGAGTCCGTATCCGCGACCAAAGGGTCGCTTCAGCGATTCCAGGCCTAGCCGGCCAATTCCGCTTCCGCGAGAAAAGGACCGCTTACGCGCGTCCGCTTCCGCAATTGAACCCCCGCTTCTGCGAAAATTCCCGCTTCTGCGCACCAGAATCCGCTCCTACGGACTCGCCCAGGCGGTCAAGAATCCGCTTCTGCGGACTTTCCCCTTTTTTCATCAAGTCCGCTTCTGCGGTCACCCACTCGTACTAGCGACGCCTCTTCAGCGGAAAGGATTCCGCTTCTACGATGCCAAGCGCTCCTGCGCTCCTCAGTCCGCGCCTGCGGACTCGCATCCGCGCCCACATTTCCGCAGGGGCGAAAATGACAGAACGAGAATACTTCAACCTGCAATTTCCATGATTTTCTTCCGTTTAACCATCCGAAAACACCCCGAGGCCCCCGGGACCTCATCCAAACACACCAACACACCCTAATACCTTATTCGAACTTGTTCCAATCCTCAAAACGCGTCTAACAACATCAAAAATCCATAATTCACATCGAATTCAAGCCTAAATTCCTTAAAACTTTCCGAATTACACATTCAATCAAAAACCCGACCAAACGACGTCCGAATGACCTGAAATTTTGCAGGCACATCCAAAATCACCTAACGGAGCTACTATAACTGTCGGAATTCCATTCCGACCACCGGATCAAAATCTCACCTACCGTTCGGATTTCGCCAAAATTCAACCTTAGCCAATTCAAGCCTATTTATACACCGGGCCTCCAAATTCAATTCCGATCGATCCCCTAAGTCACAAATCACCTTCCGGAACTAACCAAATCATTAGAACCTGATTCCGGGCCCTCTAACCAAATAGTCAACTCTGGGTTGACTTTGCTTATTCAAGTCTCCTTCAAAAAGGCTATATGCCTCATTTTCAATCCATTTCACTCCTAACTCACCCAATAGACTCTAACACTGATATAAAATCATAAAACATGTTTTTACAACATAACGGGGTGGTAATTCCCGTGACGACGGGCCGGGTCATCACAAGAGACGTCTGTACTTGTCCGCCAGAGTCTATTGAGTTAGGAAAAAGTGTCTCATTTGTTCTTTCTTATCGTGCGAATTCATTCTTCGAAATGTTAAATTGAATTTCTACTCTTGTCTTCCCACGGATGGCGAAGTCACGTACCGCTTCTTCAGCTGAACAATGGCACAGGGTGGTGATAGATCAACTACGCCTTCAAAAGTTTTACTGAGGTCGGATAAGTTTCACCAAACTCTTCCCTACCACCTTTAGCGGTGCATCTTTTGAGAACCCACGGGATCGTGCTTGACCGTTGTTATGAGGAATTACAGAATGTGGGAATAGTTGAATGCGAGGGGGTTCATTTTACTGTGCTACGGAGGGCAAACAGAAGTGGTGGGAAGATAATGTATTTACCACACCAGTTATGGTCCCAACGGAAGATGCAATTATATCAGGAGATCACCTAATAAATCGTGTTGGGTTTCAACGGACCCAGACGTCCGGTCGATATGTTGGAGTTGTGAAGGACAAATATGGTGAGTTATTGGAATGTATATATATGGTATGGAAAGGCCCTCTAAATAATTTATACATATTTAAGGTTGGTTCCTTTCATGGTGTAAGAAATCGCCCCAGAGAATAACGAGGAGTTTGTGAGTAAACGGGGTAGCTCAGCAGTGTTAAGCCAACATAGCAAAAGAGGAAATTGGCCGTTGATGTTTGTGACAAGCCTACGAAGAGGGCAAGCCGGCCAATGGAACGCTATCCACTAAACTTTATTTTAAGAAAATGTTCTGAAGACGTGACCCCCGAGATTCTCTGCAATATGTAGTATATGCGATCTGAACGGTTGTACCAGGTCACAATGATTGTGTCCGAATATATATTGTCATGAGCAATAAGTTAACCGAGCCTTAAAGGAATTGTTGTGGATGTGGAATTTTGGAGAAATAAAATTTTAGGAAAACACTCAGGCAACACACTCCATTGCAATTAATAATTATCCTACATGGCCAGCCAGATGTAGAGGTCAGGATGTTAGAGGTGGAGGTGAAAATTTTAGAGGTGGAGACCCAGCCATTGATATATTTTTATGATATGAGGGAGGTCACTACACCAGATGTGGTCATCACACGTATAATTCAGATTGTTATAGACAGAATAATTTTCCCTTAATTTGATTTGGTAAAGAAAGTTTAGGCGAGTCCTTTTACCATGCTCCATTCATGAGTGAGCATCGTAATCATCAAATATGCTTATGGAAATACTCACGTTGAGATATTACATGAGGATAGACATCCCTAATATTAGGTGTTAGTTACTAAAATATCCATGAGGCTAAGAGTGACCTTATATTACTTATTACAGTGGGTTTTGATATAATTTTTGGGATAATTAATTTTAATCGTTAATTGTTCGCCCTATCAGTATGAGAGCTCATTTTATGTCGTGATTATCTTTGACGGACAATTATTGAAAGGAAGAAAGAAAGGAAATGAAAAAAAAAAATTCAGATGATATGATGTGCAAGCACTGTGATTCAGAGTTGAGGATGAAATCCTCCAAATTTTGGCATAATGTGAAATATTTCTAAGCCGAGCTTCAAGCTGCGGTGGATATCATATGAGGACTGGGTCCTGGTAGTAAGAGTTTATGTGTTTAAAATTCTTCTTTTATGAAATTAATATTTTCGTATTGCATTCGTAAATAAGAGTCATGTCCGTTAGGACTATTTGACAATTCTTGTATAGTTTCTATTCATATATAGCCATTTCTATTTTGAAACCGTTGAGCTTAGCCTTTGAGACGAGCACCCAGGTGCATATATATGACTCATTAATTCAAAAAAAAAAAAAATCACGAGGTCTCCATACCTCATTCTGAGTAAAGTGGGATTTGTAGAATAAGGTATTTGACAACACGTAGTTAATTGGCAATGTTGTAATTTAGGGACGACTCTTTTCTCCAAAGTCACGGTTATGTGTATAAGTAAGTAGTGTTCATGCCCTAGTTAGACTGGCTTATGATAGTACCCAAGGATAACATACTGGTATACTCCCGCAACCGGGAAGAGCACGAGCAGCACCTCAGAGTGATTCTTCAAACTCTGAAGGATAATCAGCTATATGCCAAATATTCGAAATGTGAGTTCTGGTTGAGTTCGGTAGCATTTCTGGGTCACATTGTATCAGTGGAAGGTATTCGGGTGGACCCAAAGAAGATTGAGGCAGTCCAGAATTGGCCTCGACCAGCTTCAGTGACTGAGATCAGGAGTTTCTTGGGATTAGCAGGTAACTACCGTCGAATTGTAGAGGGGTTTTCTTCTATTGCAGCCCCGATGACCAGGTTGACCCAGAAGGGTGTCCATTTCCAGTGGTCAGAGGAGTGTGAGGCGAGCTTTCAGAAGCTCAAGACAACCTTGACCACAGCACCGGTATTGGTTTTACCCACAGGTACGGGACCTTATACTATTTATTGTGATGCTTCACGTATTGGGCTTGGTGCAGTGTTAATGCAGGATGGCAAGGTTATTGCCTATGCTTCGAGGCAGTTGAAGATTCATGAGAAGAACTATCCAGTGCATGATCTAGAATTGGCGGCAATTATTCACGCATTGAAGATCTGGAGGCATTATTTGTATGGTGTAGCATGTGAAGTATACACCTATCATAAGAGTCTTCAGTATTTGTTTAAGCAGAAAGAGTTGAATATGAGGCAGAGAAAGTGGCTAGAGTTGCTAAAAGACTATGATGTTACTATTTTATATCACCCAGGTAAGGCCAATGTGGTGGCCGATGCATTGAGTAGAAAGTCTGCCAGCATGGGTAGTCTTGCATATATTCCGGTCAGTCAGAGACCATTTGCTCTAGACGTCCGGGCATTAGCCAACCGGTTCGTGAGATTGGACATTTCTGAGCCTAGCAGGGTGTTAGCCTGCACGGTCGCCCGTTCTTCTTTATTAGAGCGTATCCGTGAGAGGCAATTTGATGATCCTCATTTGCGTGAGTTGAGAGATACAGTACAGCGGGGAGGTGCCACACGGGTAAATCTAGATGATGACGGTGTATTTAAATTGCAGGGTCGAGTTTGTGTGCCCAATGTCGAAGGGATTCGAGAGTTAATCTTAGCGGAGGCCCACAGTTCGCGGTATTCTATTCACCCGGGCGCCGCGAAGATGTACCAGGACTTACGGCAGCACTATTGGTGGCGCAGAATGAAGAAAGATATCGTTGCGTATGTCGCTCGGTGTCTAAATTGTCGGCAGGTGAAATATGAGCACCAGAGACCTGGTGGTGTATTCCAGAGGATTGAAATTCTCGAGTGGAAATGGGAGCGGATCACTATGGACTTCGTTACTGGACTTCCTTTGACTCGGAGGAAATTTGATGCTATTTGGGTCATTGTTGATAGGCTGACCAAGTCAGCACACTTTATTCCAGTATCTGTCTCCTACTCGTCGGAGAGGTTAGCGGAGGTTTACATTAGGGAGATTGTTCGTCTCCGTGGAGTGCCAGTATCTATTATCTCTGATCGGGGTACGCAGTTTACCTCGCGGTTCTGGAGAGCGGTCCAGCAGGAGTTAGGCACCCAGGTTCAGTTGAGTACAGCATTTCATCCTCAGACGGATGGCCAGTCAGAGAGGACTATTCAGATTCTTGAGGATATGCTTCGAGCCTGTGTTATTGATTTCGGAGGCTCGTGGGACCCGTTTCTGCCATTAGCAGAGTTCGCCTACAATAACAGTTACCAATCTAGCATCCAGATGGCTCCGTATGAGGCATTGTATGGTAGGCGATGTCGATCACCGGTTGGATGGTTTGAACCGGGAGAGGCTCGGTTGTTGGGTACAGACTTAGTTCAGGAGGCCTTGGATAAGGTCAAGACTATTCAGGAGAGATTGCGTTCAGCTCAGTCCAGGCAGAAGACTTATGTGGATCGTAAGGTTCGAGATGTAGATTTCATGGTTGGCGAACGAGTATTGCTCCGAGTGTCGCCTATGAAGGGCGTGATGAGGTTCGGGAAGAAGGGCAAGCTCAGCCCTAGGTATATTGGTCCATTTGAGATTCTAGACGAGTGGGAGGGGTGGCTTACAGACTAGCTCTGTCGCCTAGCTTATCAGCTGTGCATCCAGTTTTTCATGTATCTATGCTTCGGAGATACCACGGCGATCCCACACATGTGTTAGACTTCAGTACTGTCCAATTGGACAATGATCTATCTTACGAGGAGGAGCCGGTGACCATTCTAGACCGGCAGGTTCGACAGTTGAGGTCGAAGAGTTATCCTTCTGTGCGTGTTCAGTGGAGAGGTCAGCCTCCTGAGGCATCGACCTGGGAGTCCGAGTCTGATATGCGGAGCCGCTACCCACATTTGTTTCCTGACTCAGGTACTTCTTTCTTTTGTCCGTTCGAGGACGAACAGTTTTTTTAGAGGTGGAGATTGTGACGACCCAAAGGGTCATCACTTGTTTTATTAATCATTCCGAGCTTTAGAGGTCTTGAAAACCTCATTTATAGTTGCCTCGATTTGCGTGCACAGTCTGGGCACCAAGCTGGAAAATATTTATGTTGAAATATGTGAAATATGTGAAAAAGTTGAAGAATTTTTATATTAATATTGATATGGTTGACTTTGGTCAACATTTTTGGTAAACGGACCCGGATCCGTGATTTGACGGTCTCAAAAAATCCGTAGAAAAATATGGAACTTGGGCATATGCCCGGAATTGAAATCCGAGGTCTAGAACCCCGGTAAAAGAATTTTTCTGTTAAATTGTTTTCTCAAAATGTTTAAGGAAAATGAAACTGAATTTTGATTAAAAAGTACTGGTATCGGGCTCGTATTTTGGTTCCGACGCCCGGAACAGGTCATATATATTGGTTAAGCGCTTCCTGTAAAGTTTGGTTGAAAACGGACGTCGTTTGACACATTTCGGCCTTAAATTGAAAATTTTGGAAATTATGAAATTTGAAAGAATTCTTGAGTTTTAAGGCTCAATCCATTGATTTTGATGTTATTTTAGCGATTTGATCGCGCGAGCAAGTTCGTATGATGTTTTTGAGTTAGTGTGCATATTTGGTTTGGAGCCCCGAGGGCTCGGGAGTGTTTCGGCGGTGGTTCGAGGTGTTTTTGGATTTGAAAACACAGCAGAAATTCTGCTGTTTCTGCAGAGGGATTTTGTTCTACGCGATCGCGGCCTCTTCCACGCGATCGCACAGTATTGGCTAGTTCTTCTACGCGATTGCAGCATACCTCACGCGATCGCGTAGCTTCCAGTTCTTCCTCTACGCGATCGCAGTCATGTTCACGCGATCGCATAGGCCAAATAGGATGCCCGGTGAGTTTCCTCAACGCGATCGCAACATCCCTCACGCGATCGCGTAGCTTCCAATCTTTTCTCCACGCGATCGCAACCTTTTGCACGCGATCGCATAAGAGGCCAGTCTTTCCTCTACGCGATCGCAGCCCAATTCACGCGATCGCGTAGGGTAAATTTCCGCCCACTGAATTAATACCCAAAACAGAACACTTACGGGATTTTATCCCATTTTCACAAAATCCTTTCTTCTCCACAGCTCTTAGGCGATCTTTAGGGCATTTCTTCATCAAAGTTCATTGGGTAAGTATTGTTTAACTCGTCTTCTTCATTTTTCATCAACATCAATCAAATTCTTAGGCTTAAACATGTGTAAATTGGTTGAAAAATTGGAGAAATGGGTATAGTTAGGGCTTTCAAAGAATTTGCGATCTAGACCTCGTTTTGGAGTCGAACTTAAGAACAAATTGTATATTTGAACTCATGGAGGATTGGATGAACTTATTTTGGTTCGAAACTTGAGTTTCGATTATGTGGGCCCGGGGTCGATTTTTACTATTCCGGGCTGAATGTTGTAAAAATCATATTTAGCAATATGAACTAGTTTGTTAAGTAGAATTGATGATATTAAATCAATTGTGTATAGATACGATTGGATTGGAGTCAAATTCGAAAGGAAAAGGCATTGCTACGGATTGAATCGTTCGTAAACTTTCGAGGTAAGTGTTTGTTCTATCCTAGCTTGAAGGAATAGGAATTTAGTTATGAATAAATTGTTGATTAAGAGTTATTGGTGTTATACCAGTAATGGAGATAAATTGTTGAAATTATTATCAATTATTGGTTTAAAACCGGTAATTATAAATATTGTTGATGTAGAGATTATTGGCTAAATGCCGGTAATATATATATTTATGAATTGGGATCGTGTGGCGCGCCGGCCACTTATATATTTAAGAATTGGGATCGTGTGGCGCGCCGACCACTTATATAATAAGAAATGGGATCGTGTGGCGCGCTGACCACAAAGTGATTTAAATCTTGGCATTGGCCATAGTTGCCGGTAGCCTATTGATATATTTGGGAGCGGGTGGTACGCCTACCACAAGATATAATTACTGTGATAGTTGGGAGCGGGTGGTACGCCTACCACGAGATATGAAATGAGAGAGGAATTGAGACATGAAAGTAAGATTTATTCTATTGATTAGATTATTCTGGATATCATGAGTTATTGACTGTTATTTCAGAGCAGAGTCTTTCCTTATAAATGTATTGTATATATATATATATATATATATATATACAGAGTCTTTCCTTATAAATGTATTGTATATATATATATATATATATATATTGCAACTGTACAGGTTTATGTGGGTGACTGGCCTTAGCCTTGTCACTAGTCCGCTGGGATAGGCCAGGCACTTACCAGAACATGGGGTCGGTTGTGCTAATACTACACTCTGCGCTCTTTTTGCGCAGATACAGGTTACGGACAACAGCAGCGGCAGTAGCGACTTATGGATTTTCCGACTATTGAGATTACGAGGTAGCCTTGCAAGCGTCCGCAGGACCCGTTGTCTCTTCTATCTATGTTTTCATTCTGTTATCTCATGTAATCGAGATAAACAGCTTGTATTTTCTTTCAGACAATTATGTGTATTATTCTTAGAAGTTCGTGAGTATTGTGACACCAGTCTTGGGTAGTGTATCATGTTTGGGTTTCTTTATCATATTTGACTAAGTCTTCCGCTAATTTTGATTATTCTGCTGTAATTTATATGTTTTAATAATAACTTTTAATAAGAATTTGTTAATTAATGGAGGTGTAATTAATAGTTGGCTTGCCTAGCTTCCATTTAGTAGGCGCCATCATGACCCCCGATGGTGGGAAACCCGTGTCGTGACATTACGATCCTGAAATTGAAAGATATCTTCGATTGAACAGGAAGAAAAAAGAATCATCTTCTGAGGGAGCAACTTGTGAAGAAATGGAAAACCAGAAAGTAGAGGCATTAACCCACTTTGAATCTGTCACGACCCCAAAATCCGGTCGTGATGGCGTCCAGCACATTCCTAGGCCAGCCCGACCAAATACACTCTCATCTCGAGCTTAGAGCTCAAAATCATTTATTTTATGTTATCAATAGTGAAGGAAAACAAGATCAAACTGATATTAAGAATATCCAGAAATCTCTCGAAAATACAACGTAACTTCCCAAAGATCTGAGGCCATGAGGTAAGCCTCTATCAGAATAGCAGTCAATACTGTAAATACTCTACCATTCTAAGAGTTCGCAGAAATAAACAAGTAACAACATAGTAACAATGGGGAGTGTCGGGTCCTGCGGATGCCAGGTAGCTACCTCGACTATCCCAAATGGAGCTCTATCAGCTTCAAGCTCATCTAAGCTCCAAGTACCTGGATATGCACACATGGTGCAGGGAGTCGAGTGAGTACTTCCAACTCAGCGGTAATAACAGTAAATAATGTTGATGGAAAAGAAACCACACAAGGCACTAGCTCATGCTATAAACATACAGAATCATCTTTTAAACTGAAGTACACTTTCAAGGTATACCTTTTTAACATGTGTGAGTAGATTATTTAGAAATCTCTTTTTAATGTCTCTTCCTTTCATTATAACAGATCAATACTTGGGTACAACCTCAAACAGTGTAAGTCTGTCACTCAAATCGGCCCTTTGGGCTCAGCACTGCTTAACAATTTCCACCATGGTATCCGGTCAATAAGGCAGATAACACATGTATGCCAATAATGTATGAGTGCTAAATGTTATGCCACATAGTACAAGTAAAGCCAATGTATGTATGCAATGCAATGCATATGACGTTGTGAAATACAGTCCGATCCATGCAAAGGCGACCGCGCTCACTGTGGGGGTTCAGACTCTAGAGGGGCTCCTACAGCCCAAGCGCATTATCAATATCACTCATGCTGCGGCATGCAGCCCGATCCATGCATAGTCATGAATGCATATAAGCCCCTTGGGCAACAATGTCATAACAGCTCACACCTAAAGTGTCATCAAAACCTTGTTCAAGTTTTTCAAATCATATAAAAATACTGAGTCGCAAAATACCTGTATAAAACCTTAGACTGAGATAAAAATATGCACAGTATTACTGTAACGATACAAACCCCGGTCGTGATGGCGCACAACACATTGCTAGGCAAGACCGACCATCTTCCAGATACCCAGCCAGTTATTGATTATTACTAATCCATTTAGTGTTAGTATGCTGTTTTCATAATAGAAACAACAACTGCGGAAACAGAAATATATGAAATACAGCCCAAAGAATCTGGTGTCACAAGTCTGAGCCTCTAATAGAAAGAAACACCTTATACAATCCAAGTCTAAGTAGAATGACAAAAGACATAAATAGAAGGAGGGAGAGCTCGGTCCTGCGGACGCCGGCAGCTACCTCGATGCCTCTTCAGCTAGTAATAGACATAGCAGCATTGTATAGCTCAACTGCCCTCATGGATCCCTGTATTTGCACACAAGGTACAGGGAGTGGGATGAGTATCTTCCAACTCAGTGAGTAGTAAATAACACATAATAACTGAAAGTAAGAACACCTGCATTATCACTAAATAGTTCAAAGAATAACCGTACAGGTAAGTCATCTCTACAATGGTAAGTAAGTCTGGTTCCAGTCTACTACTACTATCTCACTCTGATCTAACGCTGATCCAAGGATGATCCAATACTTATCTAACTCTAAACCAACACTGATCCAACACAGATCTAACTATGATCCAACACAGATCTAACTCTAATGCGGTGTGCAGCTCGATCTTCACTCATACTGATGCGGCGTGCAGTCCGATCCAATATATATATATATATATATATATATATATATATATATATATATATATATATATATATATATATATATATATATAGCATGCAGCGCTACCCGATCCAATATAATAGATACTGCTGCGCGCGCGCAGCCCGATCCAATAATATATAACTACGCTCACTTAGGTGTGTGCAGACTCCGGAGGGGCTCCTTCAGCCCAAGCTCTATAATACTGCGGCGTGCAGTACGATCCACATATATATTACTGCAGCGTGCAGCCCGCTCCACATATTTATATATTCCTGCGGCGTGCAGTCCGATCCACATATTTATATATTAATGCGTCATGCAGTCCCATCCACATATTTATATATATAACTGCGGCGTGCAGTCCGATCCATATATATATATTATATATATAATACTACGGCGTGCGGTCCGATCCAATATATGCATAAGCATATACTGCTGTGGCGTGCAGCCCGATCTGATATATATATCAATACCTCACAGTGGGTCCTCGACCCCTCTCAGTCAATATAGACTCGGCCTCTCGGGCCCACTCAGCTAGAACAGGGTATTCAACCTTAGGTATTCTCATTTAGAGTACACATCTAGTACTGGTTCATGTCATGCTAAATGGCTATGAATACGATTGAGAGTATGTGTTCAACGTAGTATTGAGGTTATTTAGCTCCACAGGTTCCCTAATATTCTACCAATCGCCACAAGGCCCCAAACATGACAACTAGCCCAATTATACAGGTATAAGATCAGTCTCAGTCAATATGCACTATAAACTTTCAATCGGGAAGGATCAAGTTGTAACGACCTAACCTATCGTTATGGGAGTTACTGCCCTATTTTCCCAGTTTTATGCTTATATATGTTTCATTATATGTGTTTGGACAATTTGAAGTAATTCGGATAGAGTTTGGTTAGAAATGAGGCAATTGGTCTCTTTCTGAGAAGGATAGTTTGTAAACGTCAACCAAATGTTGACTTATAAGTTAGAAGACTCAGAATGGAATTTTGAGAGTTACAGTAGCTCCGTTAGGTGATTTTGGATATGCGTTAAAAGTTTTAAGTCATTCGTAGGTGTTTAGGTCGGGTTTTAGATCAAATGCAAGTTTCGGATGTTTTAGAAGAACTTAGGCTTGAATCCGATGTAAATTTGGTGTTTTGATGTTAGTTTTGGTGATTTGAGAGTGAAACTAAGTTTTCATGATCATATATGACATGTTAATATGTTCGTATGCGGTCCCGAGGAGCTTGGGTGAGTTTCGGATAGGTTTGGATTGTGTTGTGCTCGTTTTTCTTATGCTTCGACATCGTTTCTTCAAGCATAAATGATATCATATTGAACAACTGAGCTCGGATTACTGTTTTAATTGAAGCATTAGATCCGTATCGTAATTACAGAACCGTAGCAAAAAGAATCATCGAATTTGGACATCGTATGAGGATTTTATGGCTATTTTACTAAGGTTAGCTAGATTTTCAGGTTAATAACGAGACTGCCCCTGACAGTGTATTAAAAACCTGCACTATTTGCAAATCTTAAAACCTATATATCTTCTTCAATATAAGGTCAAATTGAGTGATTCAAAAGCCTAAATTCATTAGAATTTCACAAGGAATCCACTGGGAGTAGTAAAATGCGTGAACATTATACCTATAATGAGCAGGCCGAGTTTTCTTCCAATTTTGGAACGGGAAGAATCTTCTTAGGCGATTTTTAAGAGAGAAATCAATGGGTAATCACTGGAGGTAAGTTTCTCGAATCAAAAACATGATTTTATGCTAGAATCAACATCAAAATTCCTGAAATTAGGTAGAATTTGTGAAGAACTAGGGCCTAAATCACGAAAATGAATTTTTGGGTTTTGAAAGGCCATTCGAACTCCGATTTCGATAGATTTTAAATGCACGGACTCGTGGAGAGACGAGGAATCCGTTGGTAGAATTTTTGGAATTTTTTGAGAAGTGGGCCAGGGGCTCGGTTTTACCAACTTCGTGAATTGTTGCGTTTTTTGAGTAATTTTGATTGGGTTATATTTCTTTGACCCATATTTATATTATTATTGTGGTTTTGACAAGATTTGACACACGAGACAGCAAATTTGAAGGGAAAAGGTATGGCGGACGAGTCCATGGCCGGCTAGAGGTGAGTAGTTTGTGTATATGGTAGCTTGAGGGATCGAAACCCCGACTTAGCACATTGTGATGCTAGTAGGGCGTGGCTCACACCCCGTGGTAGGTGCAGGGATTGATTGTGACTGGGGATTGAGACTTCGTCCATCCCGAATAAGAATAATATGATATATGTGATTGAAAACACACTATGTTTGATATATTTGTGGGATGTAAGCGATGTTTGGGGCCTTGTGCCGACCTGTAGTATCCCTAGGGGATAGTTATATATGTGATAGCTCTATTTGCTTATTCACTGATTTCAGTCCTGGTTTGAAATCACCATATTGAAATGCTAAGTCACCTGCTTTGGAAAATTAAATAAGAATTAAAGTATTTTCATAATTAATGAACTGGAACGTGGAAATAAATAATTTAAGTTGTTGTGTGACTCATATGCATGTTGTGGACTGAGGATGGATCGGGCTGCATGCCGCAGCGGTATTGCGCTTGGGCTGTAGGAGCCCGCCCGGAGTCTGTACACACTCCTACTGAGCGCCATCGACGTTAAATGGATCGGGCTACACGCCGTAGCGGTCATGTGCATTGCATTACATCTTTATATGTTGAATTATCTGGGATAATTATGTTGTACTGTTGTTGCTAGTTCGTAGGAGGATCGGACTGTAGTTTAGCTTCATTATGTGGTATTATGTTTCATACTTTCAGCTACTTGTATATATTTATTACTCATTGAGTACTAGTACTCACCCCTACTCTCTGCACCTTTGTGTGCAGATTCAGGTACACAGGAGAGGTAGACGAGCACTCCAGCCTCCACAGAGTCTTTTCGAGTTGCTGAGGTAGCTGCCGACGTTCGCAGAACCTAGCTTCTCATATCTTTTCAGTTATTACTTTATTATTCAGATTTGAATATTTCATACAATATTCTCTATTACTATTCATTTTGTTTAGAGGCTCTAGACTTGTGACTCCAGATCTTTGGGAGCGTTAGTTCGTTTTCCCACTTCTCAGTATTTGTTCGTATTATTATTATTGGAGTTTTCTTTGACTCATATATTCTTCTGAGTTGTCCATTGGGACTGATATCTATCTGTGAAAAATGATTGTTGGTCTGGCTTGCCTAGCTTTAGAGGTGGGTGCCATCACGACCAGGTTTGGGTCGTGACAAGTTGGTATCAGAGCCTAGGTTACTAGGCCTCGCGAGTCATGGGCCGGTTTAGTAGGCTCTCGCGGATCGGTACGTAGACGTCCGTATCTATCCTCGGGAGGCTACCGAACTTTTAGGAAATACTTCACTTTCTTGGAATTCTTATCGTGCGTATTTGATTTAGCTTGAGAAATAACTCTTGAAATTCCTTCCACACGTCTGTACGCGCACGCGAGCATTCAGTAATACATTTGCATCGATGGCTGGAGATTTTCTGATCGAGGAGCGAGAAGTAATATCCGTGAGTTCATGTTGGGCTAGTCAGGAGGACTCGAGGCCAAATCTTCGCCTATGGCATGAGCACCGAAGTGCTGATTATGTGAGAAAGTGCTTGAACTTATGTGTTCGGTAATGTCCTTATTAGCCGGGATGGCGGTTAGATATCCACGTGATGAGTAAGTTAGCATTGTGAGGTGTATCTATGTAATCTTGGTAGTGACGAAGAAGTTTGTGGGATAATAGATGAACTGTTAAGCAATTCGTTCCTATTGCAATCTGTTGTGTAGCCCCACGTTATGGGCACGTGAAGAATATTATCATTTCTCCTAGATGGAAAGTTAAGTGCAATATATGTGGCAGTATGAGTTCATACTCAGAAAGACTAAATTGGCGGTAATTTATATGTGTTATGATTCAAACAAGTGTAATGCATGTCCTCGTATCGATTTTGATAATCTAATACAGGTAGTATTGAGATTAGTGTTGTTGATATATATTTTTGATATTTTGTTAAGTTGTAGACGTGATGTTAGGATGGTTTTGGTGATTCTCTGACAGGTGGATAGGCCCAATTACAAAGGAAACTCTGCCAAAGTTTTTTGAAAAATTTGGGACTTAGTAAAAATTTGGACACCTAGAAAATAGGCTTAACTGTTATATGGGTGAATGCAAGAAAAATTTAGAAGAGTTAAGATTCCAGATGATTTGTGTTTCCACAAGCTTATGAAAGAGAAAGTTTAATCTCATTATGGTATTACGACAGCAGGGAAGCATACGCGTTATTAGTATAGTGAGTTGTGATATATGGCTTCGAGCTAAGTTGGGGAGACTGCGTTGAGTAGCTAACTGCACAATTATGTGCTATGTTGGTTCTGTCTTAATGTATACTGGCGAACCAGTTCTGACTGTAGAAATTGAGCCGATAATGGCACGAGTGAAGGAAAAGTTTTGACAAGATGTCAAGAGATCGGACGAGTAGGAAAGTCTGTGTTAGTGCGTACGATTTGATAATTTCCTTTCAAAGCCCGTTTTCTTTAGTACCGCATTCGAATCGGTAACCCACTAGCACATTGGGCATCATATGAGACATTTACTTATGTTTGGAGTGGCTTATTGCCCGAGCAGTTCGTACTAAGTGAGACGAGATCATTGAATGCGAGATCAGTGCAATCTGAGTAAATGAAGTAAGGTAAAGAGCTAAGACCATTGTTTGCTTCAGAATAAGGTGATAGTCCTTGCCAAGAGTAAAAACTAATGAATTATTGTCTCGATGGTGGCTAAGAATATATACGGATCTCATCTGTCATGACAGTATTGTAAGAATTTGTACAAGGCATATGTATGACATGCAGAGCATAAGATGTGTAGGGATCCCTTCTAAGCGATCAGATAAGAGAGTTTCAGATGAGTAGGGAAATTTTTGAATATCTCTCTTTGAATGAATGGATACTTGATGGGTGCATGTATTCGCATGGTAGAACGGATCAGGAATGATGATTTGTGTGTTATGTGGAGTTCTGATGCACGAGCTAAGTGGTGAAGTGCGTTAGAATATATTTTAGCGGAGTTATTTATATTTTAACGAACCATCGGACAACTGGGAATGAGTACTTTCTTAATTGGGCATTTGTAATAGATATTAGTGCGGAGGTTGCTATGATTGATACCGTTTCATATTAAGGGACTTTTTGGATGTGTTTCGTATAGCCGGGCATGTAAACGGGTGATATTGTGGATTTCAGTATTATTTGGTGCCTTCGGTAGGAGTTAGAGAAGTGGAAGGAACATTTTTAGGCTTCTTGGTACTGAATTCGTTGGCAGGCCGATATGGCTACGCATTTAGCTTGAGTTACCTTGGTTAACCCTGAGTTGTTTTTAGATGTTGTAAGACATTGTGATTTGTTAGTTATGGGCACATGTTGTGCGGTTCTATTGAGAATTCATAGAGAAAGTGGAGCGGAAAGAGTAATTGAGTGTTGCTAGATGTATGGAGCATTGGTTATGGTATATCGGGTTGAGTGTTGTGTGTTCTCTATTTCACCGTGGGTGTAATGAATTGCATTAGTTTCATACATCAAATGTGTGTGGTTGTTGATTTTGATCATAGCGGATTAAGGTGCTTCAGGTGTAACGGTGTTAGGATAGGATCACGCATTGTAGCGAGGCTACGGGAGTTATGACCCTTCGGAGTGGGTACAGGCATTCTATTTCTATGATGTGAGACGGGATCTCAGCCTTGTATTGTAATGGCATTGATGTTCTTGAGGTACAACTCTTTCGTTTGAGTTAATTATCATGATTTGAGGGTGTTCAGATCATTTCTTACTGGTGCGGGTATTATGCAAGATGTGGTCTAGACTTGTATTGAGGTATCATATCACCGGAGTGATGTTGGATTCGAGATGATCGTTGGGCTCATTAATAAATGCGGACAAATTTGACCTCGGCTTGTTAGGAAGATAATATTGAGGTTTAACCCGGAAATCTGTTGCGATATTAGTCAAGGGAAGTGGTTTCATGAATGGTTGATCTGAGAGAGGATTACGATTTATAGCGTGTTTCATTCATCGTTGGCAGTATAGGAAAGTGTGGGAATAAGTCTCTAGCTAATAAGAGGTTCTCCGCCGGTAATTGGTTGCTGAGGACAACTGCTGTGAATAGAAGTTATGATTCCAAGTGTTTGGTTTAGGCGGTATATCATATATTTTCACCTGAGGGTGCAAGTATGGGTATTACAGTTGGTTCAGGCTTACTCTGAGTTCAGATGTGAATTTCTGATCTGGTGTGTGATTTTCGGAAAGTGCGACGTGGTTGTATGGTTTGGTTTATAGATTAAATGAATTGTGAAAGTTTGGCTATATTGTGTTATCGGTGCTATGCGAGATAGGGTGATGAGGGATCACCCCGGGTATATGGTTGGTAAGATCATTCAGCAACTGGTTGGCTTCTAGGGCAACTCTCGATATGCTCGAGGACAAGTGTTTGTTTAAGTTGGGGAGGATGTAACGACCTGACCTGTCGTTATGGGAGTTTTTTCCCATTTTATGCTTCTATATGTCTTATTATATGCGTTTGGACAATTTGAAGTAACTCGGATAGAGTTTGGTTAGAAATGAGGCAATTGGTCTCTTTATGAGAAGGATAGTTTGGAAAAGTCAATCGAATGTTGACTTATAAGTTAGAAGACTCGGAATGGGATTTTGAGAGTTGCAGTAGCTCCGTTAGGTGATTTTGGATATGTGTGCAAAGTTTTAAGTCATTCGGAGGTGTTTAGGTCGGGTTTTAGATCAAATTCAAGTTTCGGATGTTTTAGAAGAACTTAGGCTTGAATCTGATGTAAATTTGGTGTTTTGATGTTAGTTTTGGTGATTTGAGAGCGAAAATAAGTTTGCATGATCATATGTGACATGTTAATATGTTCGTATGCGGTCCCGAGGAGCTCGGGTGAGTTTCGGATAGGTTTGGATTGTGTTGTGCTCGTTTTTCTTATACTTCGACATCGTTTCTTCAAGCATAAATGATATCATATTTAATAAATGAGCTCCGATTACTGTTTTTAATGAAGCATTAGATCCGTATCGTAATTACAGACCCGTAGCAAAAAGAATCATCAAATTTGGACATCGTATGAGGATTTTATGGCTATTTTACTAAGGTTGGCCAGACTTTCAGGTTAATGACGAAACTGTCCTGACAGCGTATTAAAAACCTGCACTATTTGCAAAACGTAAAACCTATATATCTCCTTCATTATAAGGTCAAATTGAGTGATTCAAAAGCCTAAATTCATTAGAATTTCATGAGGAATCCATTGGGAGCAGTAAAACACGTGAACATTATACCTATAATGAGCAGGCCGAGTTTTCTTCCAATTTTGGAACGGGAAGAATCTTCTGAGGCGATTTTTAAGAGAGAAATCAATGGGTAATCGCTGGAGGTAAGTTTCTTGAATCAAAAACATGATTTTATGCTAGAATCAACACCAAAATTCCTGAAATTGGGTAGAATTTGTGAAGAACTATGGCCTAAATCATGAAAACGAATTTTTGATTTTTGAAAGGCTATTCGAACTCCGATTTCGATAAACTTTATATGCACGGACTCGTGGAGAGACGAGGAATCCGTTGGTATAATTTTTGGAATTTTTCGAGAAGTGGGCCCGGGGCTCGGGTTTTACCAACTTCGTGAATTGTTGCGTTTTTCGAGTAATTTTGATTGGGTTATGTTTCTTTGACCCATATTTATGTTATTATTGTGTTTTTGACTAGATTCGACGCATGAGACAGCAAAATTTGAAGTGAAAAGGTATCGCGGACGAGTCAACGGCCGGCTAGAGGTGAGTAGTTTGTGTATATGGTAGCCTGAGGGTTTGAAACCCCGACTTAGCACATTGTGACGCTAGTAGGGCGTGGCTCGCACCCCATGGCAGGTGCGGGGATTGATTGTGACTGGGGATTGAGACTTCGTCTATCCCGAATAAGAATAATATGATATATGTGATTGAAAACACATTGTGTTTGATATATTTATGGGCTGTAAGCCATGTTTGGGGCCTTGTGCCAACCTATAGTATCCCTAGGGGATAGTTATATATGTGATAGCTCTGTTTGCTTAATCACTGATTTTAGTCCTAGTTTGAAATCACCGTATTGAAATGCTAAGTCACCTGTTTTAGAAAATTAAATAAGAATTAAAGTATTTTCATAATTAATGAACTAGAACCTGAAAATAAATAATTTAAGTTGTTGTGTGACTCATATGCATGTTGTGGATTGAGGATGGATCGGGCTGCACGCCACAGCGGTTGATATGATGATCGGGCTGCACGCCGTAGTGGTATTGCACTTGGGCTGTAGGAGCCCCTCCGGAGTCTGTACACACTCCCAGTGAGCGCCGTCGATGTTAAATGGATCGGACTACATGCCGTAGCGCTCATGTGCATTGCATTGCATCTTTATCTGTTGAATTATCTTTGATAATTGTGTTGTACTGTTGTTGTTAGTTCGTAGGAGGATCAGACTGTAGTTTAGCTTCATTATATGGTATTCTGTGGATTTCTTACTTTTAGCTACTTGTATATATTTATTACTCACTGAGTACTTAGTACTCACCCCTACTCCATGCACCTTTGTGTGCAGATTCAGGTACACAGGAGAGGTAGACGAGCACTCCAGCTTTTATCAGTATATATCGAGTTGCTGAGGTAGCTGCCGACATTCGCAGAACATAGCTTCTCATCTCTTTTCAGTTATTACTTTATTATTTAGATTTCAGTATTTCATACAGTATTCTCCATTACTATTCGTTTTGTTTAGAGGCTCTAGACTTGTGACTACAGATCTTTGGGAGTGTTAGTTCATTTTCGCACTTCTCAGTATTTGTTCGTATTATTATTATTGGAGTTTTCTTTGACTCATATTTTCTTCTGAGTTGTCCATTGGGACTAATATTTATCTGTGAAAAACGATTGTTGGTCTGGCTGGCCTAGCTTAATTGTCGGGCTCCATCACGACCGGATTTGGGTCGTAACACAAGTCCAAATCCCTAGTCACCATACCACCACGACCATCACATGACACGTGTTCCATCTCAACATAGCACTGTATAGTGCAAATACAGGGTTTCAAACCATCAGTATATCATTTATTACTACGACTCACCTCGAACCGGCCAAAAGTCCTAGCTCGCCTTATGCTTTCCTCGCAAATCTACCACCTCGGGTGCCAAATCCGATCCAAACCAATGGGAATACATCCAAATAGGCTAATGAATCATAACCCAATCTTAAGGACTCAAAAAATACCCAAAAACACGAAGTTGCCAAAACTCGAGCCCCGGGCCCGCTTCTCAAAAAATTATGAAACTTTTATTTTCAGAATTCACGTCTCGCCATGAGTCCGTACATATAAATTTCATCAAAATCGGAGTTCATTTGACCCCTCAAATCACCAAATCTTATTTTCAAATCCCTACGCCTAAATCCTCAATTTTTCTACAATTTTCATGCTCAAATCCATACATAATTAATGTACTTAACTCAAAATAGGTGGGGATAACTTACCTTCACATTGATGATGAAAATCCCCTTTTGAAGCTGTCCAAAATCATCCAAACCAAATGAAATAAATGAAAGAAATGAACCGATTTCGTGTATAAAAGAATCTGCCGTGCTTCGGCAAGTTGTACCTTGCACTTGTGCTTTACCAGTTGTACATCACATTGCTCCAGCATGCATTTCCCGTCGATCATAACTTCCACTACAGACGTCCAAATTGCGATTTCTTTAGCTTTACGGAAACTAGACATGAAGGGCTTCCACTACAGACGTCCACTACAGACTTCCACTACAGACGTCCTAATTCTTTATAGATCAAAAGGTATAGGCCTCCAAATTCTTGAACTCTTGCTGTCCAAAGATAGCTAAGTTGTAGAAATTTCTGCAATTTTTTTTTCTTTTCTTTTTGGTCCGAATTTCATTCTGTTAACCTTCCTAAGTTGTAGACGTCCCAATTTTTCATTCTGCCCTCGGGACCTTAATCAATTATAACAACATGTCCCACAATATCATTCAAACTTGTTCCAACCTTCAGAACAGCCAAAATAACATCAAAACATTAAATTATCATCGGATTCAAGCCTATGAATCTCAAGAACTTCCAAATTCCACATCCGATGCCGAAACACATCAAAACTAGTCCGAATGACCTCAAATTTTGTAGACAAGTCTAACATGACACAACAAAGCTACAGAAACTCTAGAAGATCTTCAGAGAGTAAAGTCAGAATCTCCCAGCAATTCGTACAATCATTGACATGGTCGGGTTTTTTCCTAACAAGTTAGTGGATGCAAGGTCAAGTTGCCCAAGAAATTAAGGCCACAGACTGACCACCATTTTAAAACTAACGAATCTTTCTTTGTTAGAATACGAACAGAATAGTTTAATGAATGGTTCATGAAAAGACGAACACCAACAAGTGGAGTTCTCAAATCCATGATGTCCCTCCAATATGCACGTACGTATGTTATTTTTAGTTTCATCATGGGGAACCAACACCTTATCTTCAACATAGGGTACTACATCCCCTAGTTGTATTTTGAGTTTTCTACATTAGGTACGACATCCCCTAGTAGAGTTTCAGAGTGCCACGAGCCTCATTTTGTTGCCAACACATGGTACTACATCCTCTGGTTGCCTTACTTCTTGTTGCCAATACATGGTACTACATCTCCTGGTTGCATTTTTATTTTTCTACATAGGGTACGACATCCCCTAGTAGCATTTTAGAGTGCCACGAGCCTTAGTTTGTTGCCAACTTAGGGTACTACATCCCCTGGTTGCATTTTTATTTTTCAACATAGGGTACGACATCCCCTAGTAGAGTTTCAGAGTGCCACGAGCCTCATTTTGTTGCAAAAACACAGGGTACTACATCCCCTGGTTGCCTTACTTCTTGTTGCCAATATAGAGTACTACATCCCCTGGTTGCATTTTATTTTTCTACATAGGGTACGACATCCCTTAGTAGCATTTCAGAGTGCACGAGCCTCATTTTATTGCCAATACAGGGTACTACATCCCCTGGTTGCATCATTATTTTTCTACATAGGTTACGACATCCCCTAGTAGTATTTCAGAGTACCACGAGCCTCAGTTTGTTGCCAACACAGGGTACTACATCCCCTGGTTGCATTTTGATTTTTCTACATAGGGTACGACATCCCCTAGTAGCATTTCAGAGAGCCACGAGCCTCATTTTGTTGCCAACACAGGATACTACATCCCCTGGTTGCATTTTTCTTTTCTACAAAGGGTACGACATCCCTTAATAGCATCTCGGAGAGTGACGAGCCTCATTTTGTTGCCAACACAGGGTACTACATCCCCTGGTTGCCTTACTTCTTGTTGCCAATAGAGGGTAGAACATCCCCTGGTTGCATTTTTATTATTCTACATAGGGTACGACATCCCCTAGTAGCATATCAGAGTGCCACGAGCCTCATTTTGTTGCCAACACAGGGTACTACATCCCCTGGTTGCATTTTTATTTTTCTACATAGTGTACGACATCCCCTAGTAGAGTTTAAGAGTGCCACGAGCCTCATTTTGTTGCCAACACAGGGCACTACATACCCTGGTTGCCTTACTTCTTGTTGGCAATACAGGTTACTACATCTCCTCGTTGCATCTTTATGTTTCTACATAGGGTACGACATCCCCTAGTAGCATTTCAGAGTGCCACGAGCCTCAGTTTGTTGCCAACATAGGGTACTACATCCCCTGGTTGCATTTTGATTTTTCTACATAGGGTACGACATCCCCTAGTAGCATTCAGAGAGCTACGAGCCTCATTTAGTTGCCAACACAGGGTACTACATCCCCTGGTTACATTTTTCTTATCTACATAGGGTACGACATTCCCTAGTAGTATATCGGAGAGTCACGAGCCTCACTTTGTTGTCAACATAGGGTAGTACATCCCCTGGTTACATTTTTCTTTTCTAAATAGGGTACGACATTCCCTAATAGAATCTCAGAGTGTCACGGGCCTCATCTTAACATCAACACAGGGTACTGCATCCCCTGGTTGCCTTCCTTCTTGTTAACACAGGGTTTAACATTCCCTTTTCTTTTTTAAAATAAAATAAAAAATGTGTGTCTCTTTTTCAATTCTTTATTCTGCAATAGCAAAGATAGCTTCATGTGTTTTTAATAACTAACAATAATTTTCTAGTGCAAACTGGGGCAGAAAAGTTTTGTTCGTTTTGTTTGTTTTGTTGGCTTGTAGGTTTTTCTGTAAAACACGGATTGGATGTGCAAAAAGTTAGATTCCATCTCTTGCCATAGAAAGTGGAACGTTTCATCTCAATACCAGCTTTGACGTAATGCATGCGGAGACATATGGTCAGGATCTATCTTCCCATCATCTGATCAAGAAACAAGCATAAAAGAATATTTCATAGTCTGTTGCCTTGAGAGCATCAAGTTTCAATCTAAAGTCAATGGGAGAATCAAGTCAAGAATCAAGACAAGACTGCAGATGTCACTTAGATAGGAATTTTGTAACTCTTAGATTTAAGAGTATGTAATTTTCTTTCTATTTTTGATGTAATAGTAGGAATCACCGATCGGAACCTCGACGCAACTTCACTCGACTCTTTCTCTAAGAATACTCCATCACTCTTCTTTCTTGAACCACACGTGACCTGATTCCCTTATAACCCGGGATATGTAGGCTGCCTAAAATCAAGGCTCGGTCGCAACTTTGCTTTTCTATTCTTTTCCCTTCAAATAATAGTGAGACCAAAAACTAGTCACCTTGTTCATTTTCTTTGCCCGAAAACTCATCATGTTTCCAAGCAAAGAGGGGCGTGCTGTGAACAACTAATTTTTTACCACACCTAAATTTTATATTATTTTAGTGTAAATGTGTGTTTTATGTCTAATCTTGATATTTTATACCTTTATTTCACTTTTAGTAGAATTTATAAAAATAGAAAAAAAAATAAAAAAAAATAAAAACTACAAAATATTCACACTTTTAGAATGTAAATTTTAAAAATGAAAACTGACAAAAATATATAGAATATCTTTTTAATAAAATTTTAATAAGAAAGTCATGACATTTTATTAGTATCATTTAAAGTACATCTAAATAGTTAATTTTTTCATATATGTTTCTTGGTGTATGTTATAAAATAATAAAAGAACAAGAACAATATTGTAGAGAAAGAGAGAGATGAAATTCTTATTGAACTTTGGGATGATTTACAATGGGGTAAGACCCCTCTATTTATAGGAGAAATATGACTTAGTCACAAATTAAAACTCTCCACAAGATAGACATTCACTCCAAATAGAATTCTATTCTTAACACTCCCCTTGAATGTCTACTCAATAAGTAATGTGCCTCATTAAAACCTTAACTAAAAGAAAACCCAATGGGAAAAAAATCTAGAAAAGGAAAAAGAGTACACATATTTAGAAATGCGCCTATTGGTTGCCTCGTTAAAAACCTTGCAAGGAAAACCCAGTGGGACAAAACCTGTAAGGAAAAAAGAGTGCATCGCGCATTAACTTCCCCTGGTGAGAGCATTAATTCATATCCTTAAGCCTTCGCATCCCAATCTTGTACACTAGCTTCTTGAAGGTTGACGTCGACAAATATTTTATATCAGTTTCATTGTATTTTGATAATGACATAACATAGAGATCTCTTCATTCATATATTCAGGTTCCTGAATCTCTCATGAGATATTATGAAGTGTTATGTCATGTGATCTTCTAGATCACTTGCCTCTTTTATCATGATCATTTTGATCATTTGCTCATCTTCTTTATCAAGAAGTTTATTTGAAACCGATTGTCTATACGCTTTAAGCTAACAATAGACTTTGTCCTTCTAGGACTTAATATGAGCATTTGCAATGAGAATATAATTACTTTATTTGGGTCAGCAAATGCGTCTGGCATGCTTTGCAATAAATTGCACATGAATTATCCTTTTATGAACTTCAAGTTCATATTATTTTATTCGAGGATCTCGATGTATAAATGATAATTTATTCCATGTAACGTTTTCTCAACTGTTTATCATGTCTCCCCCTCATGTTAGAAAACTAACTTGTTTCCTCAACTTTGAGAACCCATCTTTGTACGTTATGGTGTTAATCAAAATATACACCACACATCAATAATAATAAAATAGAATTATTTGGTTCCTGACCCTGAACCACTTGTGAGGGGAGAAAATAATATACTTTAGTATATAACGTATATCAAACTGATATATATAAACTTTGTTCTCATAAGCAATAATTTAGCTATTAAGTGGAGGCACTCAATAAATTATTTTGCTAAACCAGTTGTGATGTAAACCAACTTATCAAGATGAACTTCTTGAATAAAAAATCTGGAATATGCTCTAAATTAAATTAATGAGCAAGTTACCTCGCACATACCAGCCAGGTTGCGGGTTACTAATAATTGCACATGTAACCATCTCATAGATGCATCTTATGTGGTATACATAGCAGGTGAATGGCCCCATATTCACCTTTGATATCAGCATTCATGGGATTCAATCCCAATTTTAGTTGGTATATTAATTAATGAGAACATGCACATGAAAGAATTCGTAAAGAACTTTCTAGTTCTTTAATATTTACCCATGTGAATTCTCTTTATTTTTGCACATCATACTTAAATTGATATGGGTAAATCAATTATGCCAATTGAATAAATTATCAATATTGATAAATTTCAGATTTACACCATGATGTGTGCAATTATGAATAAACTCCAAGTTTATTATGATATGGGTTTATATCAATGAAATATCCACTTCATTGTGGTATTCTTTTATTTATGTAGTACAAATCGGAGAATAAAGTGGGTAGCTTTTCACATATATATTACCACGCTACAAGTTGTAGTAATAGAAGATATTAAATCTTTCCTTTATTTATAGTCTCAATATAATCATCCGCTTTCACGTATACTTTAGAAACTGAATAAGTTTCTTTGAGACTTACTACAACACAATACCTTATTGGTAATTAATTGTGTTTCTCCAAAATAGTAATAATTGGCTCTTCTAGAGCTCTCAATTAATTTTGCACTACCACAGATTCATCATCATCCATGTGGTGAATATCTCATTTAAAGAGAAAGTTATACCATTATGTGTATGGTCAAAATTATATGCAAGATATGTTTCTTGCATTACCGTTGTCTTTTAATAATCACAATGCCAAAATATTTTGGCATACAATAGGTACGTGATAGCATCGCTGATAAGAATAGAGTTTTGGAAGCTCCAAGAAGGCCATTTACAAGATCTCAAGCTAAAGAATTGGAAACTAAGGTTGCTGGACTTCAATGGCAAATAAAGAAGCTTCTAACTATGGAGGAAGAGCTCATGCCCAAAGGAGAAGAGTTGTCGAAGTTTTACAACTATTTGGTTGCTCAAATTGAAGTCCAAGAGGAGGAAGATTTGGTTACCCAAATCTGCCCATGGAGTCACCAAATGGGCTCAAAATGAGCTTAAAAGAGTTCCAGAAAGAGGTGTTACAAGAGCAGCCCAATTGGAGTCCAAACAAATGGTCCAAAACTAGTTGTTTTAAGGCCCAAATCTGCCCAAAGAGTCTTGGCCGCCCCTCACCTACCAAAGACTTTTCTTAGACTTTAGCAACCACCTACCTCATTGTAATAATTGTGTTTTCCACTACAACCACCCCATCTAGTTTTTAATGTTATTTTTATGCCTTTGTACTCCAATAAATAGGGTGTTCTTCTCCTTCATAAGAGACATTATTATTGAGTGAGTATATCATACTTTGAGAGTTCTTTTGAACCTTTGTTACTTGTGCTTTGATATTTATCTTTCAACCTTTACTAGTTCATAGTTCAAGGTAGTAAGATTACTTCTCTTTTGTGATATCTTTGATTCCTTTGTGGTATTCTTAGAAGGCGATTAATACTAGTATTAATTGTTGTCTCAAGTTACTCGTAAAGTGGTCAAGATCCAAATCTATTGTTTTGATTTGCTTTTAAGTAAAGGCGTTTGATTTCTTTCATAAATCAAGACGTTGTTACTTTGATCTTGTCAAGGATATAGAACTTGCGTTCTTGAAAGTTCTCGGAATTCTTTCCTTGAATCTTTCCCATATCCTTTATTTTCGTCTCTTTAATTCTAGTTGTTCAATTCCTGTTGTTATTGCTTCCGCATTTACTTCTTAAATTCTTACTCTAGTTTGGATTCCCGACCTAGTTGTTATCAAGTGGTATCAGAGCGGTTCTATCAAGATTTCGTTCTTGATAATTCTTGGGATATTTAAAACAAAAAAAAACAAAAAAAAAACAAAAAAAACGAAATCCAATTTAAAAAACAAGAAGAAATACAATTGTTTGCTCTCCAGGATATATCTTTTTTATCTAAGTGTTTCCAAAAATTAACAAAGGAAACAAGAAGAGGGGATCCTTGATTTTGTTACTCTCTGTATTCTACACATTTATATTCTTTCCTTTTTGTTCGTGTCTTATTTCAACCGAGCCTAAAAGTTCTAGGATTTGGTTCTTTCTTCTTTTAATTGTTCCCAAAAAAACAAAAGAAAAATCTGACTTTTACTACTAAGAACTACATACAAGTTAGGTTTAACTATAAATCTATAAAATACTTGTTCAAAGGTTATTTCGAGAGAAAAAAAAAGAAGCTAATTTGTGTGATACAATTTTTTAAGATGTCACATACAGGTAGTGATAATGAACGAATGGTTCTCCAAGAAGCTAAAATCAAAGCAAGGAATGATTTTACCTTGCAAGCCATGCATCAACAGTTTGAAAGGTTGAATCTCCAACTCCAAGAAATGAGGGATACCATTGCGGATCAAAATGATACAATAGCTGAACTTAGGAGGGATAATAATGTTAGGCCACCTGCTAGAAGAAATGTACCCCATGCTCCTATTGTAAATCAAGCAAACTTTATTGATGATTTTAATGATATTGATTTTGATAGGGTGAGAGGAGATAGGAGGGGACAAAGAGGTAGGATAGAGGATGATAATATAAATAATAAAGATGCAGACTTGTATCTTGATTGGGAGAGAAAGGTTGAAGCAATCTTTGACTGTCACAACTACTCTGAAGGTAAGAAGGTTAAACTTGTTGTTGTTGAGTTTTCTGAGTATGCTTCTATTTGGTGGAAAAAGCTTAATAGGGATCGACTGCAAGAAGGACAAGCACCAATTGCTACTTGGACTGAGGCTAAAAGGGTGATGAGGAAGAGATTTGTACCATCACACTTTCAAAGAGAGCTACAACTATGTCTTCAAACATTGAAGCAAGGGTCCATGTCAGTAGATGATTACTTTAAGGCTATGGATATAGCTATGATCCAAGCTAATTGTATGGAGGAAGAAGAGGCTACAATGGCTAGGTTTTTAAATGGTTTAAATAAGGAAATAGCTGATGTAGTTGAATTACAACAATATGTAATAATAGATGAGTTAGTTGATTTGTGTATAAAGGTAGAAAATCAAAATAAAAGAAAGCAAACTGGCTCATGGAGATGTCAAACAAGCACCATGCCTAAGAAACCATGGCCAAATCATGAGATGAAGAATTTTTCTCGGCCTCAAGAAGACAAGGGAAAAGGTAAATTGGAGAACAAAGAGGGAGGTAAAACCTTCAACCCTAAACCTTTTACACCTTCTAGTTCTATTCAGTGTCATAAATGTAAAGGAAGGGGACATATGATGCATGAATGTCCAAGTAGAAGGAACATCATTCTAAAAGAAGATGGAGGATATGAGAGTGAAAAGAGTGAGGGAGATGAAGAGGGAGATATGAGTGATGAAGGTGATTTAGAACTACCTAATGATGGAATGGTTGGGTAGTTAGGAGGATTATGACTATCAATTTAGGAAGCAATAGTGAAGCACAAAGAGAGAATATATTACATACTAGGTGTGGGATAAAAGGAAAAACTTGCTCTATGATCATTGATAGTGGTAGTTGTGCTAATGTGGTTAGTTCATACTTTGTGGAAAAACTGGGACTTGCATGCATGAAACACCCTACTCCTATAGACTCCAATGGTTAAATGATAGTGGTGAACTAAAGGTAAATAAACAGTGTATGATTTCATTTTACGTTGGTAGATATGAGGATGATATTCTTTGTGACATAGTGCCTATGCAAGCTTGTCATATATTACTGGGTCGTCCTTGGCAGTATGACAGGAATGTTTTTCATGATGGGAGAAAGAATAGATATTCGCTTGAACTTAATGGCAGGAAATTTACTCTTGCACCTTTATCTCCTTCTCAAGTGTTTGAAGATCAGAAGAGATTAAAGGAAACAATGGGAAAGTCAAGGGGAGGGATAAAAAGTGAGCTTGAGGAAAAAGAAAAGAAAGAGAGAGAGGGCAGCAATTTGAGAGAAGAGATAAAAGAGGGTTCGAATAAAAAAATAGACAGTCTTGGTGAGAGGAAAGAGGCTAAGGAAAGAAAAAGAGAAAGTTTCTATATAAAAGCCAAAGAGTGTTTAAATGCAAGAAAAGAGGGGCTGCCCATAATAATACTTACTTACAAAGAGGCTTTGATTAACTCTAATTAACTCTGAGTTGCTAACTTCTTCTTTGCCAAGTAGTATTTCTTCTCTTTTGCAGGATTTTGAAGATGTCTTTCCAGAAGATATTCCTAGTGGATTGCCACCTTTACGTGGCATTGAGCATCAAATTGATTTTGTACCTGGATCACAAATCCCAAATAGGCCAACCTATAGGAGTAATCCAGAAGAGACAAAGGAACTTCAAAGGCAAGTTGAGGAGTTGCTTGAGAAAGGCTTTGTGAGAGAGAGCATGAGCCCTTGCTCTGTTCCGGTCCTATTGGTACCCAAAAAGGATGGAACTTGGAGGATGTGCGTGGATTGTAGAGCAATCAACAAGATTACGGTAAAGTATCGCCACCCTATTCCGCGTCTTGATGACATGTTGGATCAATTACATGGATCCAAAATCTTTTCTAAAATTGATCTAAAAAGTGGTTACCATCAGATTCGAATGAATCCAGGAGATGAATGGAAAAATGCTTTTAAGACCAAATATGGGCTTTATGAGTGGTTAGTTATGCCTTTCGGCTTGACTAATGCACCTAGCACTTTCATGAGATTAATGAATCATGTTTTTAAGGATTTTCATGGAAAATTTGTTGTGGTGTACTTCGATGATATCTTGGTCTTTTCTAATACTTTAGAAGAGCATGTAGAACACCTAAGACAAGTTTTTGAAGTTCTTAGAAAGCACTTGTTATTTGCTAATCTTAAAAAGTGTACTTTTTATGTGGATTGTGTGATTTTATTGGGTTTTGTGGTTAGCTCTAAGGGTGTTGAGGTTGATGAAGAGAAAATCAAAGCAATTAAAGAATGGCCTAAACCTAAGAGTGTAACTGAAGTTAGGAGTTTTCATGGACTTGCTAGTTTTTATAGGAGGTTTGTGAGAGACTTTAGTACCATTGCTTCTCCTTTAACTGAAGTTATCAAAAAGGATAGGATTTTTAAATGGGGAAAAGAACAAGATGATGCTTTTAACTTGTTGAAAGAAAAGTTATGTTCTGCTCCGTTATTACAATTGCTTGATTTTTCTAAATCTTTTGAAATTGAATGTGATGCTTCTGGCAAGGGAATAGGTGCTATTTTGATGCAAGATTCTAAACCTATTGCCTACTTTAGTGAGAAGTTGAATGGAGCCACATTGAACTATTCAACTTATGACAAAGAGCTTTATGCTTTGGTAAGGGCTTTAGCCACATGGCAACATTACTTGTGGCCAAGGGAGTTTGTTAAAACTGACCATGAATCCTTGAAATACTTGAAAAGTCAAGGTAAGCTTAGTAGAAGGCATGCTAAGTGGGTTGAATTTATTGAAACTTTTCCTTATGTAATTTCTTACAAACAAGGGAAAGAGAATGTTGTTGTTGATGCACTTTCAAGGAGGTATGTCTTAGTTTCTACCCTCACTTCTAAATTGATGGGTTTTGATCAAATCAAGGACTTTATGCTAATGATGTTGATTTTGGCAAAACTTTTGCAGATTGTAAGTTGGGTCCTCTTGATAGGTTTAACCTACAAGATGGGTTTCTGTCACGACCCTAGTTCACCAATTGTGAACATGTCGTGATGGCACCCAGTCCCCACGACTAGGTAAGCCTAACACGTTGCGAAATCCACAAATTATAAACACTTAAATAGGAAACAGCGGAAAATACATAAAAGATATGTAATCCGTGCCGCTTGGCACATACATCCGTCACAAAATAAATAAAACACTACCAAGATCCGGAACCCCACGGTAACACAGACTAAAAGAAAAATACAACTGGGGCTCTATGTATAAAGAGTTTCTAACAACGACATGAGGAAAAAAAAATGTCAACTAGAAATACTAGAATAGAAGGGAAGCCTCCGGATCCGCGGACGTAGCGGATCATACCTCGAAGTCTCCCAGAAAGCTGCAGAATCACCTAGTACGAGCCTGCTCTGATGTACCTGGATCTGCACAACAAAAGTGTGCAGAAGAGTAGCATGAGTACACCACGGCGGTACTCGGTAAGTGCCAAGCCTAACCTCGATGGAGTAGTGACGAGGAAGGTCAGGGCCCTACCGAGAGAACAATAACATAATGATCAAAACAAAATAAACAGTTTAACAGATAACAACAAAATTTCCGAAATAACAACATTTACTGAAAACTGTCTACAACCAAGCTAATAACAAATAACCATCTCAAATAAACAAATCCAGGATCTGTGGGAATTGAACCCACAGTCCCATTCTCAGTACCCCTGGGTCTCCGGGAATCGAACCCGCAGCCCATGTCTCAATAGTATCACAATAACTCAGGATCTCCGGGAATCGAACCCGCAGTCCCTACCAATAACTCAGGATCTCGGGAATCGAACCCGTAGTCCCTACCAAATAACTCAGGATCTCGGGAATCGAACCCGTAGTCCCTACCAAATAACTCAGGATCTCGGGAATCGAACCCGTAGTCCCTACCAAATAACTCAGGATCTCGGGAATCGAACCCGTAGTCCCTACCAAATAACTCAGGATCTCGGGTCTCTGGGAATCGAACCCACAGCCCTGGGTCTCCGGGAATCGAACCCGCAGTCCACAAGCACAGCCAATTAAGGAAATCCACAGAGAGAAATAATTATGTTCAACTATAACTTCACCGAAAAATAGTGCCAATAATTAACTAGGAGTTCAAATAAGGCAATTAGGCAACTAAACAGTTAAGTGCTACCTAAACATGCTCTTCTAACCACTACCGGGTAAAATATCAAATTAACAACCAAGACAGGGATATCGCTCATCGAACATTTGAATAAAGTACGTGTTCAACAACCGGCGCATGTACACGCCCGTCACCTCGCGTACAAGGCATTTAAACTATCACATAATATCCTAGGGGTGGAAATTCCCCCACACGAGGTTAGACAAGTCACTTACCTCAATTCCGGTACAAAACCGCTAAGAAATAACCTTCTTGCCGCGAATGTCGGCCTCCACAAGTGTAGTATCTGATAAAAATCAATAGAATCACATCAAAATAGGCCAATTGGGTATTACCCAATCAAAATAACTCAAAATGCACCAAAACTCACAAGTTGTCAAAACCCGACTTTCGGTACGCTTATCGAAAAATCACGAAAATTATATTTTCGGGTTCCTTATCTCAATACGAGTCTAGGCATATAAAATTTACCAAAATCGGACTCCATTTGCCCACTCAAATCAGAGATTTTCTAAAGTTCAAGACTAGGGCTAAATCCTCCATAATTACCCCAAATTCCTCCATTTTCATGATATAATTGCATAATATTACCAATACTAATCATAGTATGAGTTCATAGTTGATTACCCGATGGTTTCCCTTGATTTCCTCCTCAAAATCGCCCAAAATCGCCCTTAAGCCGAGACCCCCAAATGTTAAAATGTTCTGAAATTTTTCTAACTTCTGATACACTTACTTACAGCGATTTTCGCTTCTGCGGAACATTTTCCGCTTCTACGCTTCCGTATCCGCGACCAAAGGGTCGCTTCTGCGGTTCCAGGCCTAGCCAGCCATTTCCGCTTCTGCGACATACGGACCGCCTCTGCGCGTCCGCTTCTGCGAAGCCTCGACCGCTTCTGCGGAAATTTCCGCTTCGGCGGCTAGTTGTCCGCTTCTGCGGACCCGCCTAAGCGGCTTGCCTTCCGCTTCTGCGAAGCCCGCTTCTGCGGCTCCCAGTTCGCCCCCGCGCTTCCGCTTCGGCGGAGAATGATCCGCTTCTGCGGTCGCCGCTCCTGCGGCTCCTGGTCCGCTTCAGCGAGCCCGCTCCTGCGCCCATAATTCCGCAGGAGCGGAAACAACAGAAGCAGTGCCCAATTTCTGCAATTTTCCACATTTTCCTCCCGTTTAACCATCCGAAAACACCCCGAGGCCCCCGGGACCTCATCCAAACATACCAACACATCTTAATACCTTATTCGAACTTGCTCCAATCCTCAAAACACGCCTAACAACATCAAAACCCATAATTCTCATCGAATTCAAGCCTAAATTTCTTAAAACTTTCCGAATTGCATATTCGATCAAAAACCTATCCAAACGACGTCCGAATGACCTGAAAATTTGCGGACATATCCAAAATCACATAACGAAGCTATAGAAATTGTCGGAATTCCATTCCGACCCCCGGATCAAAATTTCACCTACCGATCGGATTCGCCAAAATTTCAACCTTCGGCATTTCAAGCCTAATTGAGCTACGGACCTCCAAAATATATCCCGAACGCGCTCCCAACCCCGAAATCACCTAACGGAGCTAATGGAACCATCGGATTTCCGTTCCGAGATCGTCTTAACACTGTTCCGGCTATGGACCATTTTCTAGTTTCAAAACTCTTATTTGGGGACTAAGTGTCCCAAAATGCTCAAATTTTCGGAACCGACTCTCCCGGCAACCCACAATAGCAGAAATGAACTTAGGGGAACAGTTAAATTAGGGATAGGGGCGTAATTTTCTAAAACGACCGGTCGGGTCGTTACATCTTCCCACACTTAAAGATTCGTTCGTCCTCGAACGAGCATAGAAAAACATACCTGGAGTGGTGAAAAGATGAGGGTACTGGCTGCGCATATCCTGCTCGGTCTCCCAAGTCGCCTCCTCGACCGGCTGGCCCCGCCACTGAACCTTTACCGAAGCGATGTTCTTTGACCTTAGCTTTCTGACTTGCCTGTCTAGAATGGCTACTGGCTCCTCAACATAAGAAAGATCCTTGTCTAGCTGAACAGATGTGAAATCCAACACGTGCGACGGGTCGCCATGGTATCTCCGGAGCATGGAGACATGAAATACGGAGTGAACTCCGGCTAAGCTGGGAGGTAAGGCCAACTCATAAGCAACCTCCCCAACACGCCTCAAAATCTCAAAAGGGCCAATAAATCTAGGACTCAGCTTCCCTTTCTTCCCAAACCTCATAACGCCCTTCATAGGCGAGACTCGAAGCAGAACCCGCTCACCAACCATAAAAGCCACATCGCGAACCTTCTTGTCCGCATAACTCTTCTGTCTAGACTGGGCTGCACGAAGTCTGTCCTGAATCACCTTGACCTTGTCCATAGCCTCCTGAACCATATCAGTACCTAGCAACCTGGCCTCGCCCGGCTCAAACCAACCCACGGGAGAACTGCACCTCCTACCATATAGGGCCTCGTACGGTGCCATCTGAATACTAGACTGGTAGCTGTTGTTATAAGCAAACTCCGCCAGTGGCAAGAAGTGATCCCATGAACCTCCAAACTCAATCACGCACGCACGGAGCATATCCTCCAAAATCCGAATAGTGCGCTCGGACTGCCCATCAGTCTGGGGGTGAAATGCTGTGCTCAGCTCCACCCGAGTACCTAACTCCTGCTGTACAGCTCTCCAGAACCGTGAAGTGAACTGAGTGCCTCTATCTGAAATGATAGAAACTGGAATACCATGCAGCCGAACTATCTCCTTGATATAGATCTCCGCCAGTCGCTCCGATGAATAAGTAGTGCTCACCGGTATAAAATGGGCGGACTTGGTCAGCCGATCCACAATAACCCAAATAGAATCAAACTTCCTAATAGTCCGTGGAAGCCCAGATACAAAGTCCATGGTGATGCGCTCCCATTTCCACTCTGGAATCTCAATCCGCTGCATCAACCCACCCGGACGCTGATGCTCATACTTCACCTGCTGGCAATTGAGGCATCTAGAAACATAATCAACTATATCCCTCTTCATCCGCCTCCACCAGTAATGCTGTTTCAAGTCCTGATACATCTTCGCGGCACCCGGATGGATGGAATACCGCGAACTATGGGCCTCCGCTAGAATCAACTCTCGAAGATCATCTACATTGGGCACACAGATACGCCCCTGCATCCTCATAACTCCATCATCCCCGATGGTAACATCTCGAGCATCACCACGCCGAACTCTATCCTGGAGGACAAGCAAATGAGGGTCGTCGATCTGACGCTCCCTGATGCGGTCAAATAGAGAAGACCGAGAAACCACACAAGCTAGAACCCGGCTGGGCTCCGAAAGATCCAGTCTAACAAACTGCCTGGCTAAAGCCTGAACATCCATCGCCATAGGTCTCTCCGAAGCTGGTAGATACGCCAAACTCCCCAAACTCTCTGCCCGACGACTCAAGGCATCGGCAACCACATTAGCCTTGCCCGGATGATAGAGAATAGTAATATCATAGTCCTTCAGTAGCTCCAACCATCTCCTCTGACGCATATTCAGGTCCTTCTGCTTAAGCAAGTGCTGCAAGCTCCGGTGATCAGTGTAGATCTCACAAGGAACCCCATATAAATAATGACGCCAAATTTTCAAGGCGTGAACAATGGCAGCTAGCTCCAAATCATGAACGGGGTAATTCTTCTCATGCACCTTCAGCTGTCTCGACGCGTAGGCAATCACCCTACCGTCCTGCATCAATACCGCACCGAGTCCAACTCGTGAGGCATCACAATATACGGTATAGGACCCCGAACCTGTAGGCAACATCAATATAGGGGCCGAAGTCAAAGCTGTCTTGAGCTTCTGAAAGCTCGCCTCACACTCGTCCGTCCACTGAAAAGGGGCACCCTTTTGGGTCAATCTAGTCATAGGTGCTGCAATCGAAGAGAACCCCTCTACGAAACGACGGTAGTAGCCCGCCAAACCAAGGAAGCTGCGAATCTCAGTAGCGGAGGAGGGTCTGGGCCAACTCTGCACGGCCTCCACCTTCCTCGGATCTACTCGAATACCATCACTCGACACCACGTGGCCCAAAAATGCCACCGAACTCAACCAGAATTCACATTTAGAGAACTTGGCATAAAGCTGCTTCTCCCTCAGAATCTGAAGCACTATCCTCAAATGTTGCTCGTGCTCTTCCCGACTCCGAGAATATACTAGAATATCATCAATGAAGACAATCACGAACGAGTCCAGATAAGGCCTGAACACACTGTGCATCAAATGCATAAATGCCGCTGGAGCATTAGTCAACCCAAAAGACATCACGAGGAACTCATAGTGACCATACCGGGTCCTGAAGGCAGTCTTCGGGATATCTGGCTCCCGAATCTTCAGCTGGTGATACCCGGAGCGCAAATCAATCTTAGAAAACACATGTGCGCCCTGTAACTGGTCAAATAAGTCATCAATACGGGGCAAAGGATACCGGTTCTTCACTGTAACCTTGTTCAGCTGACGATAGTCAATACACATACGCATAGAACCGTCCTTTTTCTTCACAAACAATACGGAGCACCCCAAGGCGAGACACTAGGTCGAATAAAACCCTTGCCCAATAACTCATGTAACTGATCCTTCAACTCCTTCAACTCAGGAGGAGCCATACGGTACGGTGGAATAGAAATGGGCTGAGTGCCCGGCAACAAGTCAATAGCAAAGTCAATGTCTCTGTCAGGCGGCATGCCCGGAAGATCAGCTGGAAATACATCAGCAAAGTCACGTACCACAGGAACAGAATCAATAGAGGGAGTGTCAATACTGACGTCCCGCACATAGGCAAGATAAGCAGCACACCCCTTCTCAACCATACGCTGAGCTCCGAGAAAAGAAATAACACGGCTAGGGGTGTGATCTAGAGTACCACTCCACTCAATACGTGGAATGCCTGGCATAGCCAGCGTCACGGTCTTGGCGTGACAATCAAGAATAGCATAATGGGGCGACAACCAGTCCATGCCCAGAATAATATCAAAATCGACCATCCCGAGCAACAATAGATCCGCTCTGGTCTCAAAATCACAAATGGTAACCAAACACGACCGATATACACGGTCCACGACCAAAGAATCACCCACCGGAGTGGAAACATAAATGGGGGCACTCAAAGAATCCCGAGGCACACCCAGATGAGAAGCAAAGTAAGAAGACACATATGAAAAAGTGGAACCAGGGTCGAATAGAATCGATGCCTCCCTGTGACTAACCATAATAATACCTGTGATAACAGAGTCAGATGCAACAGCCGCAGCGCGATCAGGAATAGCATAGAATCTGGCATGTCCCCCCTCTCGAGGGCGGCCTCTGGAACCCTGACCCCCGCCCCTGGATGGCTGGGCAGGTGGAGTGGCAGCTGGGGCTGGAATGATAGCCTGCTGGCCCTGAGAACCACGCGGATGCTGTGATGACTGATGAGGGGCTCCTCTCCTGCGTCTGGGGCACTCCCTAACCAGGTGGCGAGTATCCCCGCACTCAAAACAAGCTCTGGGAGGACGCGGTGGCTGTGACTGACCAGCCTCACCCCCATTAGTCTGACCCCTGGACGGACCCCGCGCAGGAGGTGCACTGGAAACTGGGGGAGAATAATAAGGCTCCTGAGGTGCTGGAAGAGCTGGGGTACTACCGGCTGCGGGCAATGCTGAGTGAACTGGATGACCGGAATAACCCCTGCCAAAACGACCGACTGCTGAAGTACGGGCACCAGAGAAATGGCCCGACTCACGAGACCTCTTGGCCTCTCTATCTCCCCGCTCTCTAGGGAGCATACTCTCGATCCTCCCGGCAATGCTAACTGCCTGCTGATAAGATATATCTGTCTCCAACTCTCTGGCCATGCTGGACCGGATCGGCGGAATCAGGCCCTCAATAAATCTCCGTACTCTCTCCCGAACCGTGGCTACCAAGGCCGGTGCATGCCTGGCCAGACGGGTGAAACTGATGGCATACTCCGATACTGACATGGAGCCCTGTCGCAACCGCTCAAACTCCGAGCGCCAAGAATCCCTAAGGCTCTGGGGAAAAAACTCCTTCAAAAATATATTAGAAAACTGCGTCCAGGTCAACGAGGCAGACTCATCTAGACTATCCAACTCATATGTGCGCCACCAATCATAAGCGGCCCTACGAAGCTGAAAAGCAGTAAAGGAAACCCCGCTGGTCTCCACTACCCCCATAGTATGGAGGATACGATTACACCCCTCTAGAAAGCCCAATGCATCATTTGTAGCCAACCCACTGAACACTAGAGGATCATATTTCTTGAACCTCTCTAATCTACGTCGCGCATCCTTGGAGGCAGCTGGCCCACCTCCGGGCTGTACTGGGGCGGCATGAGGCATAGTAATAATCTCTGGAAGCTGCCCCACGGGCACTCGCTGCTCAGGTGTAGCGGCTGCGGGAGTCTGGGCCCCTCCCCCAGCCTGAGATGTAGCTGCAGTGAGAGGAAGTGACCCTGCCTGAGCTAAAGTAGTATACATGCTCATGAATTGGGCTAGGGTCTCCTGGAGTGCTGGAGTAGTAGCAGCTGTAGATGGTGTACCAGGTGCCTGCGCTCCAACCTGATCCACCGGTGGTGCCTCAGTGGCAGCGTGCGCGGGTGCTGTGGCTGCACCTCGGGCGCGTCCTCATCCTCTACCACGGCCCCGGCCTCTGGCGGCGGCAACAGGGGGCGCGGGTACCTGATCATCGCGGTTAGCTCGTGTCCTCACCATCTGTGAGAGAATAGAAAGCAGTAGTTTAGATTTTTGATGCCAAAAATGTCGCACGACAAGGAATCCAAAAGAAATGAAGAGTTTCCTAAACGGTTACATAGCCCCTCGTAGATAAATACAGACGTCTCCGTATCGATCAGCGAGACTCTAAGTAACCGGTCCGTGTCCCGTGACTCCTATGAACCTAGAGCTCTGATACCAACTTGTCACGACCCTAGTTCACCAATTGTGAACATGTCGTGATGGCACCCAGTCCCCACGACTAGGTAAGCCTAACACGTTGCGAAATCCACAAATTATAAACACTTAAATAGGAAACAGCGGAAAATACATAAAAGATATGTAATCCGTGCCGCTTGGCACATACATCCGTCACAAAATAAATAAAACACTACCAAGATCCGGAACCCCACGGTAACACAGACTAAAAGAAAAATACAACTGGGGCTCTATGTATAAAGAGTTTCTAACAACGACATGAGGAAAAAAAAATGTCAACTAGAAATACTAGAATAGAAGGGAAGCCTCCGGATCCGCGGACGTAGCAGATCATACCTCGAAGTCTCCCAGTAAGCTGCAGAATCACCTAGTACGAGCCTGCTCTGATGTACCTGGATCTGCACAACAAAAGTGTGCAGAAGAGTAGCATGAGTACACCACGGCGGTACTCGGTAAGTGCCAAGCCTAACCTCGATGGAGTAGTGACGAGGAAGGTCAGGGCCCTACTGAGAAACAATAATAATATGATGATAACAAAATAAACAGTTTAACAGATAACAACAAAATTTCCAAAATAACAACATTTACTGAAACTGTCTACAACCAAGCTAATAACAAATAACCAACTCAAATAAACAAATCCAGGATCTGTGGGAATTGAACCCACAGTCCCATTGACAGTACCCACGGGTCTCCGGGAATCGAACCCGCAGCCCATGTCTCAATAGTATCACAATAACTCGGGATCTCCGGGAATCGAACCCGTAGTCCCTACAAATAACTCGGGATCTCGGGAATCGAACCCGTAGTCCCTACCAAATAACTCAGGATCTCGGGAATCGAACCCGTAGTCCCTACCAAATAACTCAGGATCTCGGGAATCGAACCCGTAGTCCCTACCAAATAACTCAGGATCTCGGGAATCGAACCCGTAGTCCCTACCAAATAACTCAGGATCTCGGGTCTCTGGGAATCGAACCCACAGCCCTGGGTCTCCGGGAATCGAACCCGCAGTCCACAAGCACAGCCAATTAAGGAAATCCACAGAGAGAAATAATTATGTTCAACTATAACTTCACCGAAAAATAGTGCCAATAATTAACTAGGAGTTCAAATAAGGCAATTAGGCAACTAAACAGTTAAGTGCTACCTAAACATGCTCTTCTAACCACTACCGGGTAAAATATCAAATTAACAACCAAGACAGGGATATCGCTCATCGAACATTTGAATAAAGTACGTGTTCAACAACCAGCGCATGTACACGCCCGTCACCTCGCGTACAAGGCATTTAAACTATCACATAATATCCTAGGGGTGGAAATTCCCCCACACGAGGTTAGACAAGTCACTTACCTCAATTCCGGTACAAAACCGCTAAGAAATAACCTTCTTGCCGCGAATGTCGGCCTCCACAAGTGTAGTATCTGATAAAAATCAATAGAATCACATCAAAATAGGCCAATTGGGTATTACCCAATCAAAATAACTCAAAATGCACCAAAACTCACAAGTTGTCAAAACCCGACTTTCGGTACGCTTATCGAAAAATCACGAAAATTATATTTTCGGGTTCCTTATCTCAATACGAGTCTAGGCATATAAAATTTACCAAAATCGGACTCCATTTGCCCACTCAAATCAGAGATTTTCTAAAGTTCAAGACTAGGGCTAAATCCTCCATAATTACCCCAAATTCCTCCATTTTCATGATATAATTGCATAATATTACCAATACTAATCATAGTATGAGTTCATAGTTGATTACCCGATGATTTCCCTTGATTTCCTCCTCAAAATCGCCCAAAATCGCCCTTAAGCCGAGACCCCCAAATGTTAAAATGTTTCTGAAATTTTTCTAACTTCTCATACACTTACTTACAGCGATTTTCGCTTCTGCGGAACATTTTCCGCTTCTATGCTTCCGTATCTGCGACCAAAGGGTCGCTTCTGCGGTTCCAGGCCTAGCCGGCCACTTCCGCTTCTGCGAACCAAGGACCGCCTCTGCGCGTCCGCTTCTGCGAAGCCTCGACCGCTTCTGCGGAAATTTCCGCTTCGGCGGCTAATTGTCCGCTTCTGCGGACCCGCCTAAGCGGCTTGCCTTCCGCTTCTGCGAAGCCCGCTTCTGCGGCTCCCAGTTCGCCCCCGCGCTTCCGCTTCGGCGGAGAATGATCCGCTTCTGCGGTCGCCGCTTCTGCGGCTCCTGGTCCGCTTCAGCGAGCCCGCTCCTGCGCCCATAATTCCGCAGGAGCGGAAACAACAGAAGCAGTGCCCAATTTCTGCAATTTTCCACATTTTCCTCCCGTTTAACCATCCGAAAACACCCCGAGGCCCCCGGGACCTCATCCAAACATACCAACACATCTTAATACCTTATTCGAACTTGCTCCAATCCTCAAAACACGCCTAACAACATCAAAACCCATAATTCTCATCGAATTCAAGCCTAAATTTCTTAAAACTTTCCGAATTGCATATTCGATCAAAAACCTATCCAAACGACGTCCGAATGACCTGAAAATTTGCGGACATATCCAAAATCACATAACGAAGCTATAGAAATTGTCGGAATTCCATTCCGACCCCCGGATCAAAATTTCACCTACCGATCGGATTCGCCAAAATTTCAACCTTCGGCATTTCAAGCCTAATTGAGCTACGGACCTCCAAAATATATCCCGAACGCGCTCCCAACCCCGAAATCACCTAACGGAGCTAATGGAACCATCGGATTTCCGTTCCGAGATCGTCTTAACACTGTTCCGGCTATGGACCATTTTCTAGTTTCAAAACTCTTATTTGGGGACTAAGTGTCCCAAAATGCTCAAATTTTCGGAACCGACTCTCCCGGCAACCCACAATAGCAGAAATGAACTTAGGGGAACAGTTAAATTAGGGATAGTTGATAGGTTTAACCTACAAGATGGATTTCTCTTTAAGGAAAATAAGTTGTGTATCCCTAATTGCTCTTTACGTGAAGTATTTGTAAGGGAAGCACATTGTGGAGGGCTTATGGGACACTTTGGGGTCCCAAAGACATTAGACATACTTGCTGAAAATTTCTTTTGGCCTGGAATGAGAAAAGATGTTGAAAGAATGTGCACACAGTGTTTGGAATGTAAACAAGCTAAATCTAAAGTATTACCACATGGTCTTTACACGCCATTACCTGTTCCTACTTCACCTTGGATTGATATATCTATGGATTTTATGTTAGGTTTTCCTAGAACAAGGTATGGTAAGGATCGTATATTTGTAGTGGTAGATAGGTTCTCCAAGATGGCTCGTTTTATTCCTTGTTTAAAGACTAATGATGCCTCACATGTTGCTAATCTTTTTGTAAAAGAGATTGTGAAATTGCATGGTATACCTAGAACTATTGTTAGTGATAGGGATGCAAAGTTTTTGAGTCACTTCTGGCGTGTAGTTTGGGGGAAGTTACGCACTAAATTGTTGTTTTCCACTTCTTGTCACCCACAAACTGATGGACAAACTGAAGTAGTTAATAGAACCTTAGGAAACATGTTGAGGGTTGTTTTCAAAGGTAAATTAACTTTATGGGAAGATCACTTACCTATGATTGAATTTGCTTACAATAAAACAATCCATTCTTCTACGGGTATGTCTCCTTTTGAAGTTGTTTATGGCTTTAATCCCTTTACTCCACTTGATTTATTACCATTACCTACTAATGATATTGCTAGTCTTGATGGTAGGACGAAGGCTGAGATGATGAAAAAAATTCATGAGCAAACAAGGCTTGCAATTGAGAAGAAAAATGAGCAAACCGCCTTGAGAAAGAATAAGGGTCGAAAACAAGTTATTTTTAAACCTGGAGATTTAGTTTGGGTTCACTTTAGAAAGGAGAGATTTCCTTCCAAAAGGAAGTCAAAGTTGCATCCTAGAGGAGATGGCCCTTTCAAGTCCTTGAAAGGATTGGAAACAATGCTTACAAGTTGGACCTTCCTGGTGAGTTTCAAGTAAGTGCTACATTCAATGTTGCTGACTTATCTTTGTTTGACGTAGGATCGAATTCGGGGACGAATTCTTTTCAAGAAGAGGGGAATGATAGCATCGCTAATAAGGATAGAGTTTTGGAAGCTCCAAGAAGGCCATTTACAATATCTCAAGCTAAGGAATTGGAAACTAAGGTTGTTGGACTTCAATGGCAAATAAAGAAGCTTCTAACTATGGAGGAAGAGCTCATGCCCAAAGGAGAAGAGTTGTCGAAGTTTTACAACTATTTGGTTGCTCAAATTGAAGTCCAACAGGAGGAAGATTTGGTTACCCAAATCTGCCCATGGAGTCACCAAATGGGCTCAAAATGAGCTTAAAAGAGTTTCAGAAAGAGGTGTTACAAGAGCAGCCCAATTGGAGTCCAAACAAATGGTCCAAAACTAGTTGTTTTAAGGCCCAAATCTGCCCAAAGAGTCTTGGCCGCCCCTCACCTTCCAAAGACTTTTCTTAGACTTTAGCAACCACCTACCTCATTGTAATAATTGTGTTTTCCACTACAACCACCCCATCTAGTTTTTAATGTTATTTTTATGCCTTTGTACTCCTATAAATAGGGTGTTCTTCTCCTTCATAAGAGACATTATTATTGAGTGAGTATATCATACTTTGAGAGTTCTTTTGAACCTTTGTTACTTGTGCTTTGAGATTTATCTTTCAACCTTTACTAGTTCATAGTTCAAGGTAGTAAGATTACTTCTCTTTTGTGATATCTTTGATTCTCTCTTTAGCCCATTTAAACAAATTAATTGACGAAATAAAAGCAGTACATGTAACGAAAACAGGGAACCCAGTCCCATAATACATTAACTCCCATAGACCAAGGGCCAAGAGTCATGAGCCTCTAAAGAACATAAGTGTAATAAAGTTTATAACAAACTCGGTGCGGAAAAGAAAGACAACAAGATAAGAAATGACAGCTAGAAGGGGAGTCAGGTCCTGCGGACGCTGCAGCTACCTCGACTATCCCGCACAATGCCTCCGAGTAGCTACCGAATCAAGTCTGCTGAGAGGTACTTGGATCTGCACACAAGGTGCAGGGAGTAAAATGAGTACTGCCAGACTCAGTGGTAATAAACAAGGGTAAGACAGCGCAGATAAGAAATCCGCAATAAAGCACTATGTAAAGCTATAATCAGCTACCCCGTCATAGAATCAATCTTCACTGTACCTGTTCCAACAAATACCAATAAATAGCATAACAGCTAGCAGATGTAGCTAAATGCAATGCAATGCATGATATGACCGCTACGGCGTGTAGCCCGACTCCAATTTTGGGTACCCGTGCTCACTCTGGGGGTTCAGACTCCGGAGGGGCTCCTACAGCCCAAGCACATCTCATAGAGATATTCCTGCGGCGTGCAGTCCGATCCAACATATATCCTGCTGCGGCGCGCAGCCCGATCCACTACCAGTCAGCTAATATGCAAATACAGCCTCACAGGCTCAAAAGTAGTTTTGAAAACTCTTTTATCATTTTTCGATTGGAAAACAGTAATATCAAGTTCCAGAGGTTGGAAATAGAATGATAACAGAAATAGCTACGGACTAGTAGTAAACTAGCATGTCTATATGATAAGACAATGATAACGATCCTCGCGGGATCCAATAACTGGCTCACGGCCCACATGTATACTCAACCGCCCAAGAAGGGGGTTCCTCGGCTCAAGAGTGGCCATTATCACATTATATATATATATATGCAACCATCCGAGAAGGAGGTTCGACGGCTCTAGAATAGCCAATAATACAGTATCAACAGGTTGGACTAATATGTAGTCTCCAGTTCATGATCGACCCCGCACTCTCAAGAGTGTGCGTGTCTCGCCGCTATACGGCGTCACAAAGTGGTATACCGGGGTTTCGAACCCGCTGGTCATCACCCACATCTATTACTCACCTCAATACGGCGCGACGACTACTCCGCAATGCCCTTGCCACAAGAATCAAGCTCCGCACGTGTAGAATCTGATCAAATACAGTAGAAATACAACAAATTAGGCCAATGGGACTACACCCAATCAATACAACTCAATTTACATCAAAATTCCCAAAGTTGTCAAAACCCGACTTCCGGTACGCTTGTCGAAAAATCACGAAAGTCACATATTCGGAACCCTCATCTCAATACGAGTCTAAGCATATCAATTTTACCAAATTCGGACTCCATTTGCCCATTCAAAACCTTGATTTTCTAAAGTCCAAGCCTAGGGCTAAATCCTCCATAAATTACCCCAAATTCCTCCATTTTCATGATATAATTGCATAATATTACCAATACTAATCATAGTTTAAGTCCATAGATGATTACCTGATGATTTCCCTTGAATTTTTCTTCAAAATCGCCCAAATCGCCCCTTAAGCCGAGACCCAAAATGTGTTAAATGTTCTGAAATTTTTCTAACTTCTGATACACTTACTTACAGCGATTTTCGCTTCCGCGGAACATTTTCCGCTTCTACGCTCCCGTATCCGCGACCAAAGGGTCGTTTCTGCGGTTCCAGGCCTAGCCGGCCATTTTCCGCTTCTGCGATATACGGACCGCCTCTGCGCGTCCGCTTCTGCGAAGACTCGATCGCTCCTGCGGAAATTTCCGCTTCTGCGGCTAGCGTCCGCCTCTGCGGACTCGCCTAAGCGGATCCCTTCCGCTTCTGCGATGGCCGCTTCTGCGGCTCCCTTTCCGCTTCCGCGATTCCGCTTCAGCGGAAAATTCTCCGCTCCTGCGGTCACAAGCGCTTCTGCGCTCCAATAATTCCGCAGGAGCGGAAACAACAGAAGCAGGATCCCAACCTGCAATTTTTTCCACAATTTAACCCGTTTAACCATCCGAAAACACCCCGAGGCCCCCGGGACCTCATTCAAACACACCAACACATCCTAATTCCTTATTCGAACTTGTTCCAATCCTCAAAACACGTCTAACAACATCAAAACCCATAATTCGCATCGAATTCAAGCCTAAATTCCTTAAAACATTCCAAATTACACATTCAATCAAAAACCCGACCAAACGACGTCCGAATGACCCGAAATTTTGCAGGCACATCCAAAATCACCTAACGGAGCTACTGCAACTGTCGGAATTCCATTCCGACCCCGAATCAAAATCTCACCTACCGTTCGGATTTCGCCAAAATTCAACCTTAGCCAATTCAAGCCTATTTCTACACCGGGCCTCCAAATTCAATTCCGATCGCTCCCCTAAGTCACAAATCACCTTCCGAAACTAACCGAATCATCAGAATCCGATTCCGAGCCCTCTAACCAAATAGTCAACTCCGGGTTGACTTTCCTTATTCAAGTTTCTTTCACAAAGGCTATATGCCTCATTTTCAATCCAATTCACTCCTAACTCACCCGATAGACTTTAACACTGATATAAAATCATAAAACATGTATTTACAACATAACGGGGTGGTAATTCCCGTGACGACGGGCCGGGTCGTCACATTCTCCCCAACTTAAACAATCGCTCGTCCTCGAGCGTACTCAGAGTTGTACTAGAAGCAACCCAATAGCTGAATGACCTTACCAAGCATATATTAGGGCGATCATACGTCACCCTTATCTCACATAAGTCCGAAAACACCATATAGTCAAAATTTCACAGACCATCTTAACCATAAATCACATTGTACTTTCTGAAATCATATGCCAATTGCAAATCCCATGCCTATACTCAGGATACACTTGAATCCACTACAATAACCCATATTCACTACTCCGGGTGAGATCATATGATGTATCGACAACCCAATCACTCGAGACGATAGTCTCTAATCACAACAACTGGCCACAATGACCAAATACTAGCTGAAAACCTCTTTTATTAGATAGAGTCTTATTCCAACACCTCCATATCCTGCCCACGGCAGTTGAGGCACGCGATATACCGAACCCATCACTCAGGTTAACCATTCGTGAATCTATTTCCCTTTTAAAACTGGTACCACAAAATGTTTCGGAGCCAAACCTCGATTTTTACCTTTCTAACAAGCTAAGATCCAATATGCTCGTATTCATTAATGCCTCCAACGGTCATTTCGATTATAACACACCGCACTGGTGATAAGACACCTCAACACCGGCCTAAGCCACGACGAACACAACATAGGCTCCAATAGAAACATGTGCACACACTCGAATCATGACAGCTCAATTCATGACAACTGTCTCCAGCAAATAGAGCTGCAATTCAATTCCTCTGTGCCATCATAACATAGAACCGAGATCGCGTCTCGCATTATAGAAATAGAGTACCTGAATCCTCCTCGAGAGGTCATAACATCACGTGGCCTTGCCACAATTTATGATTCTATCCAAACACTATTACTCATGAAACACCTCAAGTTACCAGGCTCACAAAGGTCATCCACGCACAGATCTAGGTCCTGAACCCAAGCAATCAACCTCACCCACGGTGAAACAATTAATGTATGCTATCAAATCCTGAAAGGACACAACCGATGTGCCATTCGCCAAACGATACTCAATACGGACTTTTCCTCAGAAGCTAGGAAGTATTGTGTAATATATAACTAACTCGATTTTTTCACATTACACTGTTGCGGCGTGCAACCCGCTCCAATGACATACCCGTGGCGGCGTTCCACCCGATCTAGATACCATACCTGTGGCGGCGTGCCACCCGATCCAAGTAACCCTCGTCAAATAAATACGCGTCGAGTCAAGTTGCTCATCATAATAAACATATATAGCCTCAAGTTTGGCCACAAGAACCGCATCCGACAAAGTTCCTCAATACTAGAACTAATCAATGGTAGATACTTCTACACTAACATCCGCCACTAAGGTCCAACTGACAAAGCAATGCCTACCAGCCGTCCGCTGGTCCTGGGTACAAATACTTTGCTGGAGCATACTCTGATGCTCTCTGCTACTCAATTTGTGCCATTTTCCGACATAGTCCATATCACATTAGTCGAGACAACCTGACCCATGACAACTGGTCAGCAATCAAGCATCATAGTCTGAATTCGTCTTATCAAGTTAAGAGAGAAAGCCACTAGAGCCTCCGATTTTCAATAATCACAAAACGGTGTCGATACACGCGATATACAACCACTACATAGGCGGATTACGAGGACTTCTAGTCTCCAACACATATATAACACATGAATCGCCATACCTGGATCTCGTACTTCACTGTACAAATACATAACGCACATCAAGCGTCCATTCATACCACGAAAGCCATTCGGAAACTTCACTATGCTATCAACGACTCAGTTATTATAGTCGATCCAACAAGAGAATACCACCATACCACTGGATATTATCAGTTTACATTACTTTGTCATTTTGGACCATATACCCTGCCAAATTACTAGAATAGCGGTACCATTTTCTTTAGTCACCAGAAAGATCGATTCTTTAAATCACCTACAGCCGCCCGCGCTGCTAAATAATTTTATTGACTTCCCATATATTATGAACTGATCTCAAAACCTAGAATATACCATTATCAACTTTCCATAACACATCGTGTATACCATATCACACTAAGACAACATGGAAATTCATATCCCTTTCCTCCGCCTCAACATTGGCGCACTCAACTAGTCAAGGACTCTCGTGATCCCATATAGAAGAAAACTCATTACACATTCACGCTTCGCATATCGATAGGAATATACTAATCTTCAAACCATGATAAAACACAACACAAACTATTTCTTCCCATTCATTGCATAAGTTTAACTGCCAGGACCGAGTCCTTATACCCATATCAAGTTACACAATTGTCAGCACTCAAGAGCTTTGCTGCACAATATCTGCAAGACTCATTACTTCAACCACATACCAGGAATCAATCGTATTCCTTTTTATACCATTCTGGTTTATTAACAAGTTGTTCCATTTACCCAGTTTCCTTTCCGATTCATATCAAATTTCATATCAGTCTTTACTGTAGTATGACAATGCCTCAACCCCTTTTTACCACACAAGACTTGTACACAAGACCACACGGTCTAAGACCCATAGGCCACTGAATACTCTCTCAATGTTTCCCAAAAGTACCACATTCTATCACACTTTATTTTGATGAACTTCCCGCGATTTTTAAATTGTTATCATTACTTCCCAATGCAGATACGTAGAATCCCATCATTCATATGATATAACACAAGCTTTGATCTTTTCCAACGAAACCGCCATCTTTAGCCACATACACAATCTTAAGGCACCTGACTGTTACAAGCAAAATCTTGAACATTGCAAACCATTCTTGGGCATTATTCACCCTTATTCAGCTGTAACTCAACTGTCCCATTGAGTAGAACCACTCGTGTTTTGTTAGAACTCTGACATCGCAGAACATGATTACTTACGGATACAATGAGCCATCTTTCCTTTCTATACACCGAACATTCTCTACCAACAGTAGTTCAAAACATCCTAGTATTTCTTCACATCTACGAAGCGCCATAACCTTGTCAGAATCTTCCCAACATACTTAAAGACAGAATCACATAGCACACAATAGTGCAATTAGTTAATCAATAGCAACCTCCCCAACTTAGCTCGGAGCCATACATCAAAGCACTTTTAGCCACTCATAGCCTTCTTACTCCAATGATACCACAAAGTTCTAGTTAGATTGAACTCAAGTCATTTGCAAGCTTCGGCGAAGATTCGAATCATCAGAAAAATTAACTCTTTTGCAATTCTTGCATTCATTCACACACAACAGTTACGCCCACTCTTTAGGTGACAATCTTTCTAAGTCCCAAATTTTCCAAAAATTTCGACAAAGTTTCCTTTGCAAATTGGCCTATCCACCTGCCAGAGAATCACCAAAACCACCCTAGCAATACACCCACAACTCAACAAGATATCACAATGTATTTCAACAACATTAAATCTCAACACTATACGAATCATATTATCACAATTTATACTTGAACCTGCGTTGTACCTGCTCGAATCATAACACATATCAAATACCTTTCAATTACACATGAGGATTAACCCTCCTACTTCTTTTCAATTTGGCATTTCATCACAATACCTTCCACGAGGATACACATAGCAAAATCACTTTAGTCTTCCTGAGTTTAAACTCGTTCCACTACACCTAAGGCACTTTACCCTCCAATTACGAGATATGATAATTATTCACCATGCCCATAGCTCGGGGCTACACAACAAATTAGATAAGAGTCGAACAATTAACAGCTCATCCATTAGTAAGCCTCCCTAATATTCTACAGATCGGCACAAGGCCCCAAACACGGCTACTAGCCCAAATACATCGATATAAGCCAGTCTCAGTCATTATACACAGTAATCTATCAATCGGGGAGGATCAAGTCCAAATCCCCAGTCATAATACCACCACACTCGTCACATGACGCGTATTCCATCTCAGCACAGCACTGTATAGTGCAAAAATACGGGATTTCAAACCCTCGGTACATTATCTATTGCCACCACTCACAAAATCAGCACCTCAATGCTCAAGTCATAAACAAGGTCCAGCCTCAAGTCATCCTGACTGGCCCAACATGAACTCACCGAGATTATATCTCGCCCCTCGTTCGAGGAAATCATAAGCCATAAGGCAATTAAATTACTGAATGCTCGAAGCGTACACAGACGTGTAGAAGGAATTTCAAAAATTATATCTCAAGCTGAATCAAGTACGCACGATAAGAATTCCAAGAAATGTGAAGTGTTTCCTAAAGGTTCGCAGCCTCCCGAGGATAAGTACAAGCGTCCCCGTACCGATCCACAAGACTCTACTAACCGGCTCAAGACTCACGAGGCCTAGTAAACCTAGGCTCTGATACCAACTTGTCACGACCCCAAATCCGGTCGTGATGGCGCCCAGCACATTGCTAAGCCAGCCGACCAATCCATATCAACCACGGAGCTAGAAGCTCTCTTTAACCCATTTAAGCAAATTAATTCACGAAATAACAGCAATACATGTAACGAAAACGGGAGACCAAGTCCCAAAATATACTAACTCCCATAGACCGAAGGGTCGAGAGTCATGAGCCTCTAAAGAACATAAGTGTAATAAAGTTTATAACAAACTCAGTGCGGAAAAGAAAGACAACAAGATAAGAAATGACAGCTAGAAGGGGAGTCAGGTCCTGCGGACGCTGCAGCTACCTCGACTATCCCGCACAATGCCTCCGAGTAGCTACCGAATCAAGTCTGCTGAGAGGTACCTGGATCTGCACACAAGGTGCAGGGAGTAAAATGAGTACTGCCAGACTCAGTGGTAATAAACAAGGGTAAGACAACGCGGATAAGAAATCCGCAATAAAGCACTATGTAAAGCTGTAATCAAATACCCTGTCACAGAATCAATATTGACTGTACCTGTACCAACAAGTACCAGCAAAAATAGTATAACAGCTATCAGATATAGCTAAATGCAATGCAATGCATGATATGACCGCTACGGCGCGTAGCCCGACTCCAATTTTGGGTACCCGTGCTCACTGTGGGGGTTCAGACTCCAGAGGGGCTCCTACAGCCCAAGCACATCTCATAGAGATATTCTCGCGGCGTGCAGTCCGATCCAACATATATCCTGCTGCGGCGTGCAGCCCGATCCACTACTAGTCAGCTAATATGCAGATACAGCCTCGCAGGCTCAAAAGTAGTTTTTGAAAACTGCTTTATCATTTTTCAGTTGGAAAACAGTAATATCAAGTTCCAGAGATTGGAATTAGCATAATAACAAAAATAGCTGCGGACTAGTAGTAAACTAGCATGTCTATATGATAAGACAATGATAACGATCCTCGCGGGATCCAATACCTGGCTCACGGCCCACATGTATACTCAACCGCCCAAGAAGGGGGTTCCTCGGCTCAAGAGTGGCCATTATCACAATATATATATATATGCAACCATCCGAGAAGGAGGTTCGACGGCTCTAGAATAGCCAATAATACAGTATCAACAGGTCGGACTAATATATAGTCTCCAGTTCATGATCGACCCCGCACTCTCAAGAGTGTGCGTGTCTCGCCGCTATACGGCGTCACAAAGTGGTATACCGGGGTTTCGAACCCGCTGGTCATCACCCACATCTATTACTCACCTCAATACGGCGCGACAACTACTCCGCAATGCCCTTGCCATGAGAATCAAGCTCCGCACGTGTAGAATCTGCTCAAATACAGTAGAAATACAACAAATTAGGCCAATGGGACTACACCCAATCAATACAACTCAATTTACATCAAAATTCCCAAAGTTGTCAAAACCCGACTTCCGGTACGCTTGTCGAAAAATCACGAAAGTCACATATTCGGAACCCTCATCTCAATACGAGTCTAAGCATATCAGATTTTACCAAATTCGGACTCCATTTGCCCATTCAAAACCTTGATTTTCTAAAGTCCAAGCCTAGGGCTAAATCCTCCATAAATTACCCCAAATTCCTCCATTTTCATGATATAATTGCATAATATTACCAATACTAATCATAGTTTAAGTCCATAGATGATTACCTCATGATTTCCCTTGAATTTCTCTTCAAAATCGCCCAAATCGCCTCTAAAGCCGAGACCCAAAATGTGTGAAATGTTCTGAAATTTTTCTAACTTCTGATACACTTACTTACAGCGATTTTCGCATCTGCGGAATATTTTCCGCTACTATGCACCCGTATCCGCGACCAAAGGGTCGCTTCAGCGGTTCCAGGCCTAGCCGGCCATTTCCGCTTCTGCGAACAAGGGCCGCTTAAGCGGACCCGCTTCTGCGAAGAAGCTTCCGCTTCTGCGGAATCTTCCGCCTCTGCGCATCACTGACCGCTTCTGCGGTCTCGCCCAAGCGGAAAAATGTCCGCTTCTGCGGACCATGCCCAATTTCTCTCGTCCGCTTCTGCGATCCCGGGCTCGCACCAGCGACCCCGCTTCAGCGGAAATTCTTCCGCTTCTGCGGAACCACCCGCTCCTGCGCACCTCGTCCGCTTCTGCGGACTCGCTCCTGCGTCCAAAATTCCGCAGGAGCGGAAACAACAGAAGCAGGATCCCAACCTGCAATTTTTTCCACAATTTAACCCGTTTAACCATCCGAAAACACCCCGAGGCCCCCGGGACCTCATTCAAACACACCAACACATCCTAATTCCTTATTCGAACTTGTTCCAATCCTCAAAACACGTCTAACAACATCAAAACCCATAATTCGCATCGAATTCAAGCCTAAATTCCTTAAAACATTCCAAATTACACATTCAATCAAAAACCCGACCAAACGACGTCCGAATGACCTGAAATTTTGCAGGCACATCCAAAATCACCTAACGAAGCTATCTGCAACTATCGGAATTCCATTCCGACCCCCGAATCAAAATCTCACCTACCGTTCGGATTTCGCCAAAATTCAACCTTAGCCAATTCAAGCCTATTTCTACACCGGGCCTCCAAATTCAATTCCGATCGCTCCCCTAAGTCACAAATCACCTTCGGAACTAACCGAATCATCAGAATCCGATTCCGAGCCCTCTAACCAAATAGTCAACTCCGGGTTGACTTTCCTTATTCAAGTTTCTTTCACAAAGGCTATATGCCTCATTTTCAATCCAATTCACTCCTAACTCACCCGATAGACTTTAACACTGATATAAAATCATAAAACATGTATTTACAACATAACGGGGTGGTAATTCCCGTGACGACGGGCCGGGTCGTCACATCTTTCAACCTTTACTAGTTCATAGTTCAAGGTAGTAAGATTACTTCTCTTTTGTGATATCTTTGATTCCTTTGTGGTATTCTTAGAAGGCGATTAATACTAGTATTAATTGTTGTCTCAAGTTACTCGTAAAGTGGTCAAGATCCAAATCTATTGTTTTGATTTGCTTTTAAGTAAAGGCGTTTGATTTCCTTCATAAATCAAGACGTTGTTACTTTGATCTTGTCAAGGCTATAGAACTTGCGTTCTTGAAAGTTCTCGGAATTCTTTCCTTGAATCTTTCCCATATCCATTATTTTCGTCTCTTTAATTCTAGTTGTTCAATTCCTGTTGTTATTGCTTCAAGCATTTACTTCTTAAATTCTTACTCTAGTTTGGATTCCCGACCTAGTTGTTATCAGTACGTGACCAATGACCATTCATGCCATAATAATAACATTATTTATGGTATCATCTCAAACCTTCTTCTATAGGTGAGTGTGGTATATTCGCTACCACTAGCACGTTCATATTCTTTGAAGAATGATTATGTATTCATAAGTAAGATGTTGTCACATTCACATCATGAATGGACCATAATCATATATATGTGCTTTTATAAAATCTCATGTCAAATCGATGACAAATATTACGTTCACATAGTGAAGGATTATTTGAGAATACTTATTGTTCTCATTATCACAATGATGACGATATAATTTCGTCTATGCCACGTCCATATCCATTGATTATTCATGATAATAGTTTCGTCTTCTTTCAGACTTATTACATATTGCTATCACATTCTCTAAAGGGAATTAGAATGGAGCAAATGCAATGGGACGAGTTTTCAATTCTTTGCCCACAATTATACATGAATTTAATCATGGCAAGACATAGAAATTTTACCACTTCATGTGGGTGTAATTTCTTAAAAACTCCATTAGAGTTATAATCAAACTTTGTTGTCTTTGCCTGTATATAAAATCAAATTATAGAATTTCAAGAATTTGAAAGAGAAAAGTAAAATACTTACCTTAAATCCAGAATTTTAATCATGAAGGAAGTCCATGAAACAATTGACAATCATTATGCTCAATCCCAAAGTTTCTACTCAATTGGTTAGAGTCTCGTGTTGATAACGTGTTATAAAATAATAAAAGAACAAGAACAATATTGTAGAGAAAAGTAGGGAGAGAGAATTCTTATTGAATTTTGGGATGATTTACAATGGGGTAAGACCCCTCTATTTATAGGAGAAATATGACTTAGTCACAAAGTAAAACTCTCCACAAGATAGACATTCACTCCAAATAGAATTCTATTCTTAACTGTGTAAAAGTAGTTGATCATTATTCTTATTTTTTAATTAATGTATCTTTTAGAAAAAATTAAAAAAAAAAAAAAAAGAGAGAAAGAGATCAAAATGAAGTAAACTCACGTCAAAATTGAAAGTTTGTTATCAAACTTTATCAAAATGTTTGATACTTACCTAAAAAAGAAAACCACCCATTATTCCCACATTTTCTTAAACTCCTCACGTGAGTCACGTCCCAACCTCCACGTCTCCAATTCTCTCACTCACACACAGAATATTTTTGTAAAGGAAACTGATTACATAAACAAAACCAAAAAAAAAAAAACGTGACACTGAGAGAAAAGCGGATTGAACATCATTCAACATCTTTTCGAGTTTGAGTTCCGTCGAAGTTGTCGGCGTAGTTTCACAATCGAATTAGCAAGGTCGTGTAGTAAAGCTCGAGTCAACGTAGTACTCGCTTTCAAGCTTGTAAGTTTTTTTTTCGTTGTAATCCGACGTTGAAGATACACTATTAACATCTCCTACTCTCATTTTAAGTTTGATTTCTATATATATGAATATATTGTTTGAAGCATGAAATGTGCGAAAATTAGTCATTATAATGTTGATTTTTGTCACTTGATTATCTCGTTAGTTGGGTTTGTCGATTTGTCTCGATTTTGTTTTGCTGGTGTGGTTCTTGAATATCTGAAAATGGTTACATGAACAGTCATTACAAATAGTGCTCATGAGTATTTTTTTTTAAAAAAGAGGAAGAAATACCGTAAGAAAGTGAAAATTTATTTGTCAAGTATATTATGTTCTATTATTTGCATACATTTGTGTTGTAGTCTGCAAATAACAAATGCAGAACAATGATTTAATGCCCATGTATGACATGTATTGATTGCCTAACTAGCAATTTATTTCACACTTTATGGACACTAGCTATTGAATTGTTCTAGCAAATTAAGGAGTTCTGTTACTAATTACCATGCGTATGATGATACTGCAGACTTGAATAAGTCCTTAACTTTACGTAAGTTTCGTGCTTTACTATGTTTGGATCATTTCGATGCAGTTTTAAGTACAAGTTTAATTGAACTCAAATTATCCTTTTTGTAGTTCAAAAACATATCTTTGGATATCATTTAACTGCAACCAGTACATTCTCTTCATGTATCTTTGGAAATATAGAGCAAGAATTCACATAGCAATGCAATATGTTTAAGTCGTAGGAATACGATTTTGGCTTATTTTCATCGCCTTTCATCTTGATTCATTTTTAGATATTAGTCCATGTGTTCATACCCGAACCTTGGATAATTACGTTTATATAATAAAATGATCATGTACGTATTCCCGTGTCTCGATGCCTTTAAATTAAAATAATTATATTTTAGCCATTTGTATATTCTGTACCTTGGTTTAATATCTACTTTCTAAGCAATACCATGTGTGCGTACCGTATCTTTGTAAAAAAAAATTAATAAAAATATAATAATTAAGTGATGCGGTAATAGACAAGACATAACCAATAAACATAAGAATAGTCAATAATTGATTTAAGCCTTACATGAGTCAATAAAGTGATCGTGCTAGAACCACGGGACTCGAGGGGTGCCTTACACCTTCCCCTCGGTCAACAGAATTCCTTACTCAGTCTTCTGTTTCGTAGACCATAATTAAGAGTCAAATCTTCCTTTTGATAAGGGATTCAATAAAAGGTGACTTGGAACACCAAAACTCAATTCCAAGTGGCGACTCTAAATAATAAATAATCCCATTTCAAAATGTCACTTCAATTGGAAAAACTCTTCCAACTCAACCTTATAATAGGGTTGTGTGAGAAAAAAGAGGTCTGACAAATGATGCTCATACAGTGTGTAATTTTCTTAGAAAAATTATTTTTACTAGATTTGGCACACCTCGAGTCATCGTAAGTGATCAAGGAACTCATTTCATGAATAGGCAATTTTGTGCTTTGCTATCAAAATATGGTGTGACTCACAAAACTGGAACACCATATCATGCTCAAATACAGGGACAAGTTGAAGTTTCAACCGTGAGTTAAAAAGAATTCTTGAAAAGACGGTTGGGATTTCAAGAAAAGACTGGTATTTTAAATTAGATGATGCATTATGGACATACCGAACGGCGTTCAAAACGCCAATTAGAACATCCCCATATAAATTAGTCTTTGGAAAAACTTGCCATTTGCCAGTTGAATTAGAACACAAAGCTTTTTGGACACTAAAAGCATTAAACTTTGAATTAACCTCTGCTGCCAAAAAGAGATTTTTTCAGTTTAATGAATTGGAAGAAATGAGGTTGGAAGCTTATTAAAATACCAGAATTTTCAAAGGAAAAACAAAAATATGGCACGACAATTTGATTTGAAAAACAGTTTCAAAATTGGAGATCAAAAAGTTCTTTATAATAGCAGGCTGAGGTTATTTCCAGGGAAATTAAAATCTAGGTGGACAGGTCCTTATAATGTTACAGATGTTACTCCATACGGGGCAATTAAAATTCAACAGATCAATGGAGGAGACATATTTAAGGTAAATGGTCACAGGCTAAAATTGTATTTTGGAGGACACTTTGAGCGACAACCATCGGTAACCTTGATAGCCTAATACATTCCGTTGTTAATAAGTCGAGCTGACGACATTAAACTCAGAATTACAATTTCCTTACCCGTAGACATTGACGGTGAAGAAATGGAGCCTCATAAGTCCAACATAGTTTGAGTAATTAAATACTTAACTAATTGATCTGGTTAATATCCAGATTATTGAACAATCAAATTATCTGATGAAGGCCTCTACAAAAACAGAGTCACCTAAACAGGAGCAACTCCATGGTAATCGGTATGTCTAAGTGACCAGTTAGTTAACCATATAATGATGCAATTCATATGGTGGCACAGGTAAATTTTGGTTTATATTTAAACCTGGACCCCATGACTGATAAGGTCTAAAAGCTAGTCCAGTCTATTGCACATAGAATATGTATGGTCACAATTTCTTTCAAGCTTTCTTCTCTCACTGTAAATTTGAAAGCTTAAAAGATTTTAATTTATTTTTTTCAAAAATTTCTTTAGCACTTTATATATGTATATATATATTCTATAATGTTATAATAAACTTTTTCTTTTTAATGTTTGTGTCAGTGTAGGTTTTTAATTAGTAAAATAAATTCTTTCTATTGTGCTCAAATATTAAGTTTTTTTTCATTATCATATTAGTCCATGCCTATGACTTTAATCTTGTGAAGGCAAAACTAGCATCTCCAACTCACAAGATTAAGGGAATTGAGAAAAGTTATTATCACAAGACGGTATACTTAATAATTTTTCTATAAATTGCTCTAAATATTCTTCTAGGCGAAATAATGGATGACATTGATTCTTGAAAGATGAAATTAGGATTTTTTTGATACACCGTTTAGCCTCTTTTAGTTTATTCTCTCCAAAGAAAAAAAAAGATTTATCTCTTAGAACCTATCTTTGAGCCTTTAGCCTATTTTTTTGAAAAACACCATGGTTTATAATCCCCAAATAGAAAAAAAAAGAAAAAAGAAATGTATATTACTATTATAGTTATTACTTCTTCCAGCCATGATAAGTAATGTTTGTTAGAAAAAGAAAAGAAAAATTGTGCAAGGCACATAAAATAAAAGGAAAAAGAGAGATATAATATATAAATTGTGTATATTGATGAAACCATATATACCCAAAAAAGGGATAATTAGTATCAAGGAACATTTGCTCCAAGCTGGAAGAAGAAAAGTCACCACAAAAAAATATCTTTATCCTACCAGCTTGAAGCCTGATATTATAAGCCAAGAAAAAGTCCTAAATGGATTTCAAAAATCAGTGTTGAATCTATATTAGTGGAGATTAACATGAAGAGCAAGCCTATGAAAGAAAAATTGTGATATTCAAAACATGTGATAATAAAGTTATCAATTTCGAACAATTCAAGCGAAAAGGAATGCAAATTTTGTTCTTTCAAAAGTAAAATCAGAAGCAAGGTAAAAGATTTGGGGAAGCTTAAAAGATTAATCATTTGGCATGATGAAGGAAGTTATATTGAATAAATTTTCTATCCAAGAAAGACCAAACGTTTTGATGAAAATGTAATAAAAAATATATCAATAGAAATGTTTTTCCTTGAGGACGAGCAAAGATTCAAGTGTGGGGGAATTTGATGGATGTAATTTATTCATATATTTTTATATGTAAATATTAAATATTTTAAATAAAACATGAGTAGATATATTCGATTCTCCTATATTTTCTGACATGTTCTGCAGAGGAAATTGAATTGAGGAAAGGGTACTACAAGCAAAACAAGGAGGAAAAAGAGCAATGCACGTAGTAAACAAGAGTGAATCAAATTTTGAATTCACGACTTCAAGACTCGAAGTTACAACATCAACTTTTGAAGTCACAACTTCAAGACTCATAGTTACAACAACAATTTCCATAGTTGCAACTATGGAGAACCTTGACAAGAAAACTCTATAAATAGAGAGTGAAGGTTGGAAAGAAGTATATAGAGTCTTGTTGGAAGAAATCACTTTATAGTCTCTCATTGTCTTTAGTATTTGCTACTAGTTGTCTTTATTTTAGAAGAATAATATTTCTTCATAAGTTCTTTATTCCTGAATTAGTTTTTATTACTTCGTAATGGAGTAACTTCTTTTGTTAGGATAGTTGATGAATCTTGATATATAATTATAATACTATCTCAGTTTAATACATCCTTGTCTTGAAACTTTCTATTTATATTTTATGTTGTGCTATAATAATAGTTTTTAACTAATCATAGTTATCACTTCTATGTATTTTATCTTTCTGTTAATATCATATTAATTTTGTAATTCTCATAGAGAAAAATTAAGATATAGTAACTATTGAATAAAATAGTAAAGTGAGAGCAATTATTAGCAAGCTATTATTAAAAGTCGATAATCTTGCTTGCCTCAGTTTTAATTCTGACGGAGGAGTTGTTGTAGCAAGTTATTGCTTTTTAGTACAAATATTCTCACGAAGTTTTTACTACCTCTTAGCACAATTCAAGCAAGAAAAATATTTCGGTCTAATCGTCACTAGTATTAAATCAATTAATCACATAACCTCACGGAGTGTTATTAAATTGCTACTTTTTAGTGAGTTAAATATAATTGTATTAGCAATAAGTAATTATTCCTTAGAGAAATACATATAAAAATTGAGATTTTATTTTAATATATTATCAAGTGAATTCAACGATTCCCAACTCTTTTAAATTATAAATATTCAGCAAGTTCTTGGTTTTTATTTAAGTAACTAACAAGTTTTAATTCCACATACTTTTCATCAATCTGAATCTTTCAAATAGTAGTTGAAATATTAAGGGTTTGTAGCATAGATGTCACGACCCTAGTTCACCAATTGTGAACATGTCGTGATGGCACCCAATTCCCACGACTAGGTAAGCCTAACACGTTGCGGAATATATAAGTTATAAACATCTAAATAAGAAACAGAGAAACAACGGAAAAATAGCATAAAAAGATATGTAATTCATGCCGCTTGGCACATACATCCGTCACACAGTAAATAAAATACTACCAAGATCCGGAACCCCACGGTAACACAGACTAAAAGAGAATATACAACTGTGGCTCTATGTATAAAGAGTGTCTAACAACGGAATGAAGGAAAAATGCCAACTAGTACTATTAGAATAGAAGGAAAGCCTCTGGATCCGCGGACGTAGCAGATCATACCTCGAGGTCTCCCAGAAAGTTGCGGAATCACCTAGCACGGGCTTGCTCTGATGTACCTGGATCTGCACAACAAAAAGTATGCAGAAGAGTAGCATGAGTACACCACGGCGGTACTCAGTAAGTGCCAAGCCTAACCTCGATGGAGTAGTGACGAGGAAGGTCATGGCCCTACTGAGAAACAATAATATAATGATAATAACAATAATAAGCAGTTTAAATGATAATAATTTCCGAAATTAACAACAATAAATGATTACTGCAATCGTCTATAATTAAGCTAACAACAAATAGTCAACTCAATAAAACCAGACCAGGACCTGTGGGAATCGAACCCACAGTCCCATTGACAGTACACCTGGGTCTCCGGGAATCGAACCCGCAGCGCATGTCTTAATAAATAATCAATAACTCAGGATCTCCGGGAATCGAACCCGTAGTCCCTACCAATAACTCGGGATCTCGGGAATCGAACCCGTAGTCCCTACCAATAACTCAGGATCTCGGGAATCGAACCCGTAGTCCCTACCAATATCACGTCGGGTCTCTGGGAATCGAACCCACAGCCCTGGGTCTCCGGGAATCGAACCCGCAGTCCACAAGCACAGCCAATAAAAGGATCCACAGAGAGAATAATTATGCTTAACTATAACTTCACCGAAAAATAGTACCAATAATTAACAAGGAGTTCAAATAAGGCAATTAGGCAACTAAACAGCTAAGTGCTACCTAATCATGCTCTTCTAACCACTACCGGGTAAAAATATCAAATTAACAACCAAAGACAGAAATATCGCTCATCGAACATTTTAAATAAAGTACGTGTTCAACAACCAGCGCATGTACACGCCCGTCACCTCGCGTACAAGGCATTTAAACTATCACATAATATCTAGGGGTGAAAATTCCCCCACGCGAGGTTAGACAAGCCACTTACCTCAATTCCGGTACAAAACCGCTAAGAAATAACCCTCTTGCCGCGAATGTCGGCCTCCACAAGTGTAGTATCCGATAAAAATCAATAGAATCACATCAAAATAGGCCAATTGGGCATTACCCAATCAAAATAACTCAAAATGCACCAAAATCCACAAGTTGCCAAAACCCGACTTTCGGTACGCTTATCGAAAAATCACGAAAATTATATATTCGGGTTCCTTATCTCAATACGAGTCCGTGCATATAAAATTTATCGAAATCGGACTCCGTTTGCCCATTCAAATAAAAGATTTTCTAACATTTAGGCCTAGGGCTCAAACCCACCTTTAATCTTCCAATTTCGGTGAAATAATCATGGATTTCATGATAAACCAACGAATTAAGGTCAAGAGACTTACCCCCGATGATCTCCCGATGATATCCCAGCGTTTCCCCTTCAAAATCCTCTCTTGGAGCTCAAAAATGGCGTTTTGCGAATGAGGGTCGCGGGTTGATTGTTCTGGACTTAAATCACTGCCAGACATTTTTACTCTATGCGATCGCATGAACACTATTGCGATCGCATAGAACAAATTTTTGACCCTCGCCAAACTACTCTATGCGATCGCATAGTCCTCAATGCGATCGAAATGCTCACCAAAATATACCTATGCGATCGCATACCCTGCTCCGCGATCGCATAGGACAAAAGCTAGACCTGGGACCCCTCTTCTCTATACACTATGCGATCGCATAGGACTGTACGCGATCGCAGAGCACAACTTTCCAGAACTATGCGATCGCATATCCATGCCCGCGATCGCATAGAACAAATACTTGGCCTTTCCAAAACTTTCTATGCGATCGCATCAGACCATTGCGATCGCATAGAGCATTCGTCTGCAGCACACACCAGCAGTTAACAGCATTTCTAAAATGCATGAAATAGCCCGATTGGACCCCCGGATTCATCCCGAGACCCCCGGGATCCCAACGAAAACTACCAACCTATTCCAAAACATGATACGAACTTATTCTAATCATCAAAACATGTCTAGCAACATCAAAACCCATAATTCACATCGAATTCAAGCCTAAATTTCTTAAAGCTTTCCGAATTGCACATTCGATCTAAAACCCGACAAAACGACGTCCGAATGACCTGAAAATTTGCGGACATATCCAAAATCACATAACGAAGCTACAGAAATTGTCGGAATTCCATTCCGACCTCCGGATCAAAATCTCACCTATCGTTCGGATTCGCCAAAATTTCACCCTTCGGCATTTCAAGCCTAATTGAGCTACGGACCTCCAAAATACATTCCGCACGCGCTCCCAACCCCGAAATCACCTAACGGAACTAATGGAACCATCGGATTTCCATTCCGAGATCGTCTTAACACTGTTCCGGCTACGGGCCATTTTCTAGCTTCAAAGCTCTTATTTAGGGACTAAGTATCCCAAAATGCTCAAATTTTCAGAGCCGACTCTCCCGGCAACCCAAATTGGCAGAAATGAACTTAGGGGAACAGTTAAGTTAGGGATTGGAGCGTAATTTTCTAAAACGACCGGTCGGGTCATTACGTCTTCCCACACTTAAAGATTCGTTCGTCCTCGAACGAGCATAGAAAACATACATGGAGTAGTGAAAAGATGAG
>JASVEL010012303.1:0-57359 GCA_032618575.1 Nicotiana noctiflora
ACTTTTCTATCTATTTCGTAGTTGTGTACTGCGAAATATTAAAAAATTATTTTTTATGTAATTCGCAGTTATTTACTACGAAATGAGTGAAATTGGCCTAGCTATTTTTTGAACAGCTATTTCGCAGTTACGAATTCGTGTATTTCGCAGTATATAACTGCGAAGTAGGTTCATTTTTGGGCCCACTTTCACTAATATAAAAATAATTCAAATTCATAAAATACAGTAAAATACTGAGAATTTCATTGAAAAATTACACACCCCAAGGTCGGACTTGCCTTATTTATAGGTGCTTCAATTTTATAAAAATTCATTCAATACTTAAACTTCAAACAAACGTTTATTCTCTCTTGTCCTTATCAATTATTTTTTTACAATGTCTGAAGTGCCAAAAATAAGGGTTTCATTGTATTGGGGGGAGAGGTTGTTGTGGATAATAACTCTGTGAGGTATAGCTCTCCTCTACAGTGTCATGTTAAATTGCCGCTTATTATGGAGTATGATACTTTGGTATCGTTGTTAAGTAAAAAAATAAGTGAGCGGAGGCGTTCGGTTAGCCTTAAAGTAACCGGAAGATTTCCTTATTCAGTGACTCCGCAGGGATTTGCTTATTATTAGAAATGTATGTGAAGGTTGAAGACCTTAGTAGTAATGAGGGCGTGCGTACAAGCGATAACCCCCAATCGTCGGGTGGTTATTTTGGAGTAGCATTAGCCGGACATATTGGAGATGGAAGAGCTTGCCTTGATTTGAACTTGTACCACAGGCGAATGAGCAGGCAGAAAATAATGTTACTAATTCATATAATCAACAAGACGACTGGTAAACTTAATTTTAGCGAATTTGTTTTCTTCATGTTTTAAATGTATTTGTATTAACAGCCATAATTTTTATAGGGGGTACCGTCCGGATTTGAATTTTATAAGTTATGATCATGCCCCTAGTTGGAATTTGCAAAAATGTGGAGTATTGGACCAAGGTGGTCCATCTGGTAGTTATCACCAACCTGAAAATATCCAGCATGAAACTTCAAGACAATACGTTTTGTAAGTAAAGTGATATAGGGATATGTACAGTATTTTTCCTAAGTATTAGGTAACTTATATTTTTGTTTGTTTTCTGTAGTGAAAACGAGCTTATTGAAGCTCCCGGACTAACACAATTGCCCATAGACGATGTTTTTACTCGTGACTTAGCAGATGCGCAGAGTCAGGAGGATGATAGTGATTATGATAATAATCCAGATGAGTCTGGGGATAAGACACCCTTCCGTGAGGAGGGTGATGATGAGGAGGAGGAAGTAAATGTGGAACCTGAGTTGACTAGGGAGCATGTTCCTCGACCCCCCGTTAGACCAAGAGTGTATGAGTCCCACGTGCCTTTTCATGAGAGAAATATTCCCTACCTTGATAATTTGCCAATCATGCCTAACGTTGATGCCTTCACAATGGATGATGATGAATTACGATCAATGATGTGGGATAAATCTAGACCAGCTATTCTTACAAAGGGAATGTATTTCTCCAACAAAGCTCGCCTAGTTAGGGCTGTAAAAATCTATAGTATAAGGGAGTGTCGTGAGATTACGGTAAGTGAGTCAACTACGGATAAATACAAAGTTGTATGTCGTAGGTGGTTTATGGGTTGTCACTGGATGCTACGTGCCAGAAAGAAAAAATTAGGTTTGTGGAATGTTGGTAAATTTATTAGCGAGCATAGATGTGAAATGGACACATTCAATGAGAACCACTTCAACCTGGATGTTGACTTGATTTCACTTGTCTTGGTTCCATTTTTGGAAGTGTCCATTAGATTCAAGATTAAAGAGTGTATTGCAGCCGTCCACCGGGAGTATGGTTGTACTATAACCAAAAGAAATGCATATCTAGGTCGCAAACGTGCCTTTGAACTAATTTATAGCGACTCGGATAAGTCCTTTTCAAATCTGCCCAGGTACATAGCTACACTACAATACTTTAACCCCGGGACTGTTGTTGAATGGAGGCGTGAGCAAAGTTCGGACAGACCGGAATATATATTCAAATATGTATTTTGGTTATTTAAACCAGCAATAGATGGTTTTGTGCATTGTCGTCCTGTAATTTTCATAGACGGTACTCATGTCTATGGCAAATATGATATTAAGCTTTTGATTGCAGTTGCTATAGATGCCAACGGACAAATATTTCCACTAGTTTTTGCCATTTGTGCCAACGAAAGTGAAGAGACATGGACGGAGTTCTTGAACCACTTGAAGCAGCACGTTGTCAACAGCGTTCAGGTATTTGTCTAATATCTGATCGGCATGGTGGTATTTTAAGTTCTGTACATCACCTGCCTGAATTGCAGGAACCGCATGCATACCATCTTTACTATGTGTGGCACCTAAAGGCCAATTTCCAGAAGAAATTTCCTGACAAGGCGTTGCATAACTTAATGTGGATGGCTGCAACTGAGCACCAGTTGTGTAAATTTACTAGGCGCATTGAAGCAATCTGGAAGATAAAACTACGAGCCTATACTTGGTTGATGCAACATGACCCTCAAATGTGGATATTGCATGCTGATGGCGGGAGACAGTGGGGAGCCCTCACCACAAACGTGTCGAGTCATTCAATGGCTTGTTAAAGACTGCCTGTGGACTGCCTATCACTGCCATGGTCCGCATGACTTTCAAACATAGTGCAGAGAGGTTTGTTGAAAGGCATGCAGCTGCATCGTCGTTGTTGGACAGGGGTGTAGAATTTATGCCAATATCAATGGCAAGATTTGAAAGGTATAGAAGGCGAGCACAGTGGCATTCTTTTCTTCAATACGATCATGAATAGGGTATTTTTGAAGTTAAGACCGCTAATCATGGACACTGTGGGAATAATCTACATACGGTGAATAAAAATAAAAGGTTATGTTCATGTGGGAAATGGACCATCTACCACATATCGTGCCCACATGTATTGAAGTGATTTCAACAAGTTGGATATGGGGGAACAAACTACATTGATAGGCAATACGGTGTTGCAGCATACGTAGACACGTATAGTGGGAAGTTGCATCCATTAGGTGCTGAGCATTATTGGCCGCCAGAACCTTTTAAGTTGGTATGTAACAAGGACTACTTCCGCAAGTTGAAAGTGCAAAAGAGAACACGTATACCGAACCAAATGAATGTTGGTGAATCTGTTTATGCACGTAAATGTAGAATATGCTCCCAAACTGGACATGACCATCGTAAATGTCCTTCAGGTGATGGGCGTGGTGGGGGTAATACTGTTGCAAGTTCGTCTAATGTAGCTAACTATCAAACATACCCCTAGTTCTTTATTTTGGTATTATTAGTTGTAATATATGTTTGTAATGTTGTTTGACTCAATATATATGAAATAAATATATTTTCACAAGCCAGCTACATGTTATTAATGTGAGGGTCATTTAATACTACGTTTTGTGGATTTGACATGTCCTGCTGCAAAAGCTGAGAAACATGTGAAAACTCTGTTTTAAGTCTTAAAAATTCACTATGTAATTCGCAGTACTATACTGCGATTTTGCTTGAATTCTTGACTATAAATAACAGTTTCTTAGCACTTACATTATTCATTTAACAACAACCAAAGTTTTAGTATAAGAAATGTCTTCACAAAACGTTTATGTCCCAAGGTGTTACTGCGGAGAAACATGTATTTTGTTCAAATGTTTTCCGGAAGGTGCACGCCGCTATTGGGCATGTAAGAACAAGCACGAGCAGTTACCGGACAAGCCTACATGTGACTTTGAGGTTTGGAAGGACGAACCATGTAAGCAAGACCGCTACAAAGAACGAATTTATGAGCTATTTATTCTAACTTATAGCCAAGAGGAGCGAGAGCAAAAAATCAATGAAGAACTTGAGGCGTTCAAGGTCAAACTCAACAAGGCACAAGAAGAGAAACAAAGGCTGGAAGAGCAACTCGAGTGGTTGGAGCGAATTATAGGAAACGATTGTGATTAATTAGTAGCTGGGATATATCTTTAGTTTTCCTTATTTTGTGTCATATATCTTTAGTTTTCCTTATTTTCTGTTTGTGTTTTACTTTGAAATAAAATTCATGTTCAAATTACGTTTCTTGTTCAAAATCTCTTACAATAAAAATACAAGCGAAATATGCAACTCTAAATGTGATGTTGTGCAAATTTAAAATGTTATGTCCAAATTCATTGCCATATATTTTGCGGTAGACGTGCATGTCCATGTAATTCGTAGTAAAATACTACGTATTGTGGGGTTGTCCTTTTATATGAAAAAGCTGAAAATTATGAGTTATCATGTTTATGTTTTCGTAGTTCAATAATACGAAATGTGAAGTTGTCCTTTCGTCTGAAAAAGCTAAAAATTATGTGACATTACGCTTTTTCGTGGATTTGAAATTTTGTATGAAAAAAACTATAAATCATGAATTGTCATGTCTATGTAATTCGTAGTTCAATACTACGTATTGTGGAGTTGTCCTTTCATCTGAAAAAGCTGAAAATCATGTGACATTACGCTTTTCCGTGGAGTTATCATCTTGTATGAAAAGGTTAAAAATCATAAATTGTCATATCTATGTAATTCGTAGTTCAATAATACGTATTATGGAGTTGTCCTTTCGTCTGAAAAAGCTGAAAATCATGTGACATACGCTTTTTCGTGGAGTTGTCATTTTGTATGAAAAAGCTAAAAATCATGAATTGTCATGTCTATGTAATTTGTAGTACAATACTACGTATTATGGATTTGTAATTCGTAGTATAATATGACGATTCATGTTATATGCTGCCTATAAATAGCGAGAGCGTTCGAGTTATTTTCTGCGCTTAACATCAACCTATAATCAATTTTTTCCTTAAAAGAAAATTTCTGTTTAAGAAATGTCTAATTGACCCATTCGTCCCCCAAAGTGCGACTGTGGAAACAAAAATATGATGTTCGATGATTGGGAAGAAGCTGGACGTAAATATTGGGGGTGTATGAACACGTTTTATAAGCAACCCGCCGAACCTACATGCAATTTTAAGGTATGGGTTGATGAACCATGTTACCAGGAATACTACAAAGACCAGGTGTATCATCTTCAAAATGTGTGTACTGGGCAGTGGGAAAGAATGCAGAAATTGAAAGAAGAAATTGAAGAGTTGAAGGCGAAGATCAAGGAGGTGGAAGAAGAAAAAAAATAATTGGAACTAAAGTTCGAGAGGATTAAGCAAAGAATAACGCGGTCGTACCTAAGCGATGACATTTACTTGTTGAATGTTGTAGTTTACTTTGTTGTTTCTTTTGTCAAGTGGTTCTATTAGTTGTATTGTTTGTTATTGTGCTATGTGTGTAAGGTATGTGTTTGAGTAGTTCCGTCTAAGTATAGATGTTAAAATGCAATAAATGTTATTATTCGCAATAGATGTTATTATTAAAAATATAAAGCACTATTTACACAAAATTAATACATAAGAAAATCAGTGAGTACCGCAACCTGTGTGCTTCAGTGTTGTTGCTGGCCTAAGTCGCATCCCCTATCGGCCGGGCACACTATCTGAATCATCATCGTCAAGCCGCCTCTTTATGTGAGGATGTGCAACAGCATTAACACCATAACTGGCAGGGTCGTAAGAATAGGCCGTCAGACCGTCACGAACCTATAAAATAATAAGTAATGTCAGATAAAATAATATAGATTTTTATTTTATAGCAGTAAGAAATTATTTCTCTCACCATGGTCTCGTCGACCTTCTGCGTATATCTCTCGATGGTCTGCTCATCACCGCATGTGGTATGCTCAAAGATGGGTTGGGATGAAGACTGCATAAAAAACATGTAATTAATTAATCGCAATGAAAGGAAAATAATATAGAATTGAAATACGAAAGTAATACAAACATACCACATCAACTGTCGGGGATGATGGATAACTCAACCTACGACCGCCATCCACGTCACGGGTCGATCGATGCTCAGCTGCGGTAGATGTGCATGTGAAGTACTGATCTACATTCCCGTCAAAGGTACCCATGATCGACAATGCTTCCGACGGGGTGATCTGCGACGTTGGCAATGACAACTGAAGGCTATATGAGGGTATGCTGCTAGAAGGGTCATCCGGATGAGGCATATAAACCTGCTGGTCATCTCCAAAACTCCCAACTCCGAGCTCCTCGTGATGTGCATCGGCAGGTGGGTCGACAGGTACCTCAACGCCCCCTTACCGGCCACATCCTTGTCGTGCCCTGCAAGCTCGTGGTGCAGCTCTGCCTGCTGCCGTAGCCCCTGCACGTGGGACTGGCCTACCCGTATGGTAGGAATCTAGAGCCGCATACTCAGGCTCATGCTCTAACCTCTGGCTATCTCTCACCTGCAACAGTGTCAAACGAGCCATCTGAGCTATCTCCCGCCCAAATCAACCAATCCAGGGTTGTCCGAATGCTGCTGAATCTCCTGTCCCGACTGGAAGATGCGGTGAAGCCCAATAGCCTGTAAAATAATTCAATGAGTAATTAAATAACTCTATGTCACAATTATATGATATTAATAAGTCAAAAAAACATACTAGTGCATCGTGCCTCCCAGTGTACGATCTGTAACGGTCGTTAAGTACGTGGATGGGGTTCCCGATCAACAATCGGGTATGACGTCGGTACCACCCATCATAGAGATGAATAGAGCCCTCCTCGAAAACTGTAGGTGGTAGCGGGATGCGCTCAGCTCGCTCCTCCCAATACGCTATCTGCAGCTGTAGCCACCTAACATACTGTCGGTTCATGTTCGAACGGTCGTCCCGCTAATAGTGAGTAGGCTCCCATCTGGGCTCCCTCGGTATCGGCTGAGGACAACCAATCTATCGCAACACACGCTCCGTCGCATGATACTCAACAAAATCCCAAAATATCAACGGGACGGAGGTGCTCCAAATCAACAAGCCTGCTGATCAAATAGCCGGTAGGTGGGCAAGCAAGTCATTGCTATATGGCATCCAGATAAACTACAAGCAGTAACGAAAAAATGAGTACGCAAAATACAACTAGATTTAAAACAACCAAATTTTGGTACATACCTGTCTATCCACCAACATATCTAATACGTCCTTAATAAGGGGGAGATTATGGTAGGCATCCGCCCCTCGGTAGGTCCCCCGCCGGAGAATCCATCTAACGGCTAGCGGGAGAGGCGGATAGTCCTGTCTGGGCGAAAGTGCTGGTAAAGGTGTCTATAACGACATGATACGCTGCCATGCCCAAACCTATGATCAAATGTTGATATAAATTTATGAGTCATTTCACAATATAGAATTTAGGGTTAATAAAGAATGTATTCGAAAATATTTTACACTTAAAGGAGGGGCATAAAACCATAAATATCAACAGCTGGACTGACGCTCTCCCGGCACATGCTCCTATAGAGATAGGCTAGAACTGTAGCTCCCCAGCTGTAATGTTGCAGCTCATCCATGTCCTCCAGACAGTGAAGAAACTGCATCGTCATCGTGTTCCCCGAGGTGTCAGAAAATAAGACACACCCGAGTAGCAGGACGAATGCCATCCGAGTGTAACGAATAATCCATAGCTCCTCTGCATGGTCCATAATATCAGGATGCAAACCCGTCATCCGATCGATAATCAGTGATAATCACACTCGACTGCCACCCCGGTCGCCCTCCGGTCACAAACCAGTCATTTGCCCCATCATATCTACCAGCTGTGCCCGGGTCATGCCTCTCCACTAGTGGGCCAGTGTAAATGCGTGCCCCCTACGCGCAGTCCGTATAACACCTGCACGTCCTGAAACGTGATCGTAGCCTCTCTACTAGGCAGGTGAAATGTATGCGTCTCTGTCGCCACCGCTCTATCAAGGACATGATGAGCGACCAGTCAAGCTGCATCCGTCCAAGCTCAAAAATAGTATAAAACCCCGTATCCTGTAGCATCTCTACTACATGCGGGTGGAGGGGATTCCCCGCTATATACTCTCATAGATCATCGGGCCTCCTGGGGCGGATAGTCTGAAGCGCTAGCTGGCCCTCCCAAACATAGGATGACCTATGGTCGCCCTGCAGTACTAATAACTGATCTGACGCAGGTCCATGGTGCACAGGTGAAGGAAATGCCATGTCATATACTATAAATTAAAAAAATTAATTATTTGTGTTAGTGTAATAAAATACATAATTAAGTATAATTTTTTAAAGTGGAGATAATAATTGTGTATGGGTTTCAGGCTTGATTTTTGACGCCCGGTACCACCAAATAATTCTTAATTATTATAAATCTCAATTCCAATATTTTTACAATTTTATTAACTTAATTAATTAAATTAAGTATAAGAATTATAATTTGGAGATAATAGTTGTGTATGGGTTCCAGGTTTGATTTTTGACGCCCAGTACCACCAAATAAGTATTAATTATTATAAATCTCATTTTCAATATGTTTACAATTTTATTAACTTAAGAAATTAAATTAAGTATAATTTTACAAATTGAAGATAATAGTTGTGTAAAGGTTCCAGGCTTGATTTTTGACGCCCGGTACCACCAAATAATTCTTAATTATTATAAATCTCAATTTCAATTTTTTTTTGTAATTTTATTAACTTAATAAATTAAATTAAGAATAATTTTACAATTTGGAGATAATAGTTATGTATGTGTTCCAGGCTTATTTTTTGACGTCCGGTACCACCAAATAATTCTTAATTATTATAAGTCCCAATTTTAATATTTTTATTATTTTATTAACTTAATAAATTAAATTAAGTATAATTTTACAAATTTTAAATTTGATTTATTTTGTTTAAATTAAATTTTTTCTTTACAAATTTGAGGCCCCGTTCCACGCTTAATATAATTGTCTACTATAAAAGGCTCTACGCTAAAATAATACTAATAATATTAATCACACTAACATACCATAAACAAAATAAATCAAAAATTAATACAAACATATCATGTGACATGGTATATACTAACATATTAATTTAATACTAACAGGGTATATATTAACAGGGTATATACTAACTAAATTAATACTAACATATACTAACAGGGTATATACTAACATGTCAACAAACAAAATTAATACTAACATATACTTACAGGGTATATATACTAACATGTCAATAAACTAAATTACTACTAACATATACTAACAGGGTATATAAAATGTATAACATAAATAAAATTAACATGGAAACATAATATATGAGTTTCAACATAAAATAGATTGAAATACCTCGAATTAAAGGCTGTGATAGTGATTTTTTTCTCCCAAACCTTATCCAAAGTTGCCTTCGTGTGGGGCCTACGTCTGCTACTCTTCAAGGGGACGGGTTGGACCGAATTTTTTTTTTAAAGGAATCGGGAGACAAAAGGGGGGGGGGGACCGAAAAATATTTTGTTGTTAATGGTGTGTGACGACCTGGCCCCTCGTCACGGGAATTACCAACCCGTTATCTTATATTTATGTGTTTTATGCTTTTATATCGGTGTTAGAGTCTATCGGGTGAGTTAGGAGCGAATTCGATTGAAAATGAGGCATATAGCCTTTTTGAAGGAAACTTGAACATGGAAAGTCAACCTGGAGTTGACTATTTAGTTAGAGGGCTCGGAATCGGATTTTGATAATTCGCTTAGTTTCGGGAGGTGATTTGTGACATAGGGGAGCGATCAGGAAATTGAATTTGGAGGTCCGGTGTAGAAATAGGCTTGAATTGGCTAAGGTTGAATTTTGGCGAAATTCGAACGGTAGGTGAGATTTTGATCCGAGGGTCGGAATGGAATTCCGACAATTCCTGTAGCTCCGTCATGTGATTTTGGACATGTCCGCAAATTTTCAGGTCATTCGGACGTCGTTTGGTCGGGTTTTTGATTGGATGTTAGTTTCGGAAGTTTTGAAGAAACTTAGGCTTGAATCCGTGTGAAAATGGTGATTTTGATGTTTGGGATGGTGTTTTTATGATTGGAACAAGTTTGTATCGTGTTTTAGAGTATGTTGGCAATTTTCGTTGGGGTCCCTGGGGCCTCGGGGTGAATTCGGACCATCATCCGGCGTTTTTGATCATGGAAAATCTGTAGAAAAATTGCAGAAACTGTGCAGAAGGTTAAGCCTTCGCGTTCGCAAGGGAAAGGCCCGCGTTCGCGTAGGCTGGGGCCAGTTGGTCATCGCGTTCGTAAGGGGAGCTGCTGCATTTGCGATAGAGAAAGCTGGGAAGCATCGCATTGGCGTGAGAGAGGGCCGCGTTCGCGAAGGAGGATCAGGCGAAGCCACGCGTTCGCGTAGAGGAAAATCCGGCGGCTGGGGAGATTGACCTTCGCGGACGCGTGACTATACGTCACATTCGCGATGAAGGAACGAAACAAGGCATCGCGTTCGCGTGAGGGGCATCGCGAACGCGTAGAGCAAAATTACATGGCAGTGAAATTAAAAACCGGATTAGACCAGTCGTGGGTTTGCACTCCATAAACACAAATTTTGAGTTCTAGAGAGGGAGGCTCACGGGAGATTGCTGGGAAATCATCAGGTGTTCGTCGGAGGTAAGTTTTGTGGCTTAATTACAACATTTTATCATGAAATCCTTGGTTAATTCTCTGTAAATGGAAGATTAAAGGTGTGTTTTATCCCTATGCCTAAAATTGAAGAAAAACATTGATTTGAGTGGGCAAATGGAGTCCGATTTTGGTAAATTGTATATACCAAGACTCGTATTGAGATGAGGGTTCCGAATATATGACTTTCGTAATTTTTCGAGAAGCGTACCGAAAGTCGGGTTTTGGCAACTTTGTGAATTTTGGTGTAAATTGAGTTGTTTTGACTGGGTGTAGTCCCATTGGCCTAATTTGATGTGTTTCTACTATGTTCGATCAGATTCTATGCGTTCGGAGCTTGATTCTCATGGCAAGGGCATCGTGGACTGGTCGTCAAGCCGTATTGAGGTGAGTAATAGATGTGGGTGACGAACAGCGGGTTCGAAACCCCGGTATACCACTTTGTGACGTTTTATAGCGGCAAGACACGTACTCTCTTGTGAGTGCGGGATCGATTGTGATTGGGGACTATGGCTTAGTCCGACATGTTGGCACTGTGTTATGATATTGGCTATTCTTGAGCCGTCGAACCTCCTTCTCGGATGGTTGCATATTATATTGTGATATTGGCTACTCTTGAGCCGTTGAACCTCCTTCTCGGATGGTTGAGTATACTTATGGGCTGTGAGCTAGTTATTGGATCCTGCGAGGATCGTTATCATTGTCTTGTGATATTGACATGATAGTTTTACTACCAGTCCGTAGCTATTACTGTTATCGTGATATTTCCAATCTCTGGACCTTGACATTTATTGTTTTCAACTGAAAAATGATAAAAGAGTTTTCAAAAACTAATTTTGAGCCTGCAAGGCTGCATTTGCATATTAGCTGACTGGTAGTGGATTGGGCTGCACGCCGTAGCGTATATTCATGATATTGTGCTTGGGTTGTAGGAGCCCCTCCGGAGTCTGAACCCCCACAGTGAGCACGGGTACCCAAATTGGATCGGGCTACGTGCCGTAGCGATCATTTCATGCATTGCACTGCATTTAGCTACATCTGCTAGCTGTTATACTATATTATTGATACTTGTTGGTTCTCTACTGTTGATATTGAACTGTTACAGGGTATTGGTTACAACTTTACATAGTGCTTTATTGTGGATTTCTTATCTACGTTGTCTTACCCCTGTTTATTACCACTGAGTCCGGGAGTACTCATGTTACTCCCTGTACCTTGTGTGCAGATCCAGGTACCTCTCAGCAGACCTGATCCGGTAGCTGTTCGAGGCAACTTCTGTAGGATATTCGAGGTAGCTGCAGAGTCCGCAGGACCCGATATTCCTTTCTAATGTGTTTTGATTCTGTATTTGCTATTTCTTTTCGCACTTGGTATCTTGTAAACCATTATTACACTCATGTTATTGGTAGAGGCTCATGACTTTTGACCCTTCGGTCTATGGGAGTTGTACTGTTTGGGGCTTGATCCCCGTATTGGTATTTCTGTCTTCATTGACTTATTTTGTTATGTTTAAATTGGATAAAGTGAGCTCCTAGCTCCATGAATGTTGTTGAATGGTCGGGCTGGCCTAGCAGTGTGCTGAGCGCCATCATGACCGAGTTTGGGGTCGTGACAAGTTGGTATCAGAGCCTAGGTTTACTAGGCCTCATGAGTCTTGAGCCGGTTGGTAGAGTCTTGTGGATCGGTACGGGGATGCCTGTACTTATCCTCGGGAGGCTGCGAACCTTTAGGAAACACTTCATATTTCTTGGAATTCTTAACGTGCGCACTTGATTCAGCTTTAGATATAATCTTGAAATTCCTTCAGCACGTCTGTACACGCATCGAGCGCTCAGTAATATAATTGCCTTATGGCTTGTGATTTCCCCGAACGAGGGGCGAGATATAATCTCTGTGAGTTCATGTTGGGCTAGTCGGGATGACTTGAGGCTGGACCTTATTTATGACTTGAGCATCGAGGTGTTGATTTTGTGAGTAGTGGCAATAGATAATGTATTGAGGGTTTGAAACCCCATACTTGCACTATACAGTGCTATGCTGAGATGGAACACGCGTCATGTGACGAGCGTGGTGGTATTGTGACTGGGGATTTGTACTTGATCCTTCTCGATTGATAGATTACTATGTATAATGACTGAGACTGGGCTTATATCTATGTATTTGGGTTAGTAGCCATGTTTGGGGCCTTGTGCCGATCTGTAGAGTATTAGGTAGGCTTGATAATGGATGAGCTGTTAATTGTTCGACTCTTGTCGTAATCTGTTGTGTAGCCCCGAGCTATGGGCGTAGTGAATATTTATCATATCTCGTAATTGGGAGGTAAAATGCCTTATGTGCAGTGGAACGAGTTCAAACTCAGGAAGACTAAAGTGATTATGCTATGTGTATCCTGATGGAAGGTATTGCGCTGAAATGCTAAATTGAGAAGAAGTAGGTGGGTTGATTCTCATATGTAATTGAAAAGTATTTGATATGTGTTATGATTCGAGCAGGTACAACGCATGTTCATGTAACAATTATGATAATATGATTTGTGTAGTATTGAGACTAATGTTGTCGATATGCATTGTGATGTCTTGTCGAGTTGTGAATGTATTGCTAGGATGGTTTTGGTGATTCTCCGGCAGGTGGATACGCCAAATTACAAAGGAAACTCTGTCAAAATTTTTGGAAAGTTTGGGACTTAGAAAGATTTTTGTCACCTAAAGAGTGGGCTTAACTGTTATGTGTAAAGGAATACAAGAATTGCAAAAGAGTTAATATTTCTGATGATTCGAATCTCCGCCGAAGCTTGTAAATGACTTGAGTTTAATCTAACTAGAACATTGTGGCATCATTTGAGTAAGGATGCTACGAGTGGCTAAAAGTGCTTTGATGTATGGCTCCTAGCCAAGTTGGGGAGGTTGTTGTTGAGTAGCTGATTGCACTGTTGTGTGCTGTGTTGGTTCTGTCTTTAGGTATGTTGGGAAATTTTGATAAAGGTTATGGTGCTTCGTAGATGTGAAGAAATACTAGGATGTTTGGAACTGATGTTGGTAAAGAATGTTCGGTGTATAAAAAAGAAAGATAACTAATTGTATCTGTATGTAATCATGTTCTGCGGTGTCAGAGATCTAGCAATACACGAGTGGTTCTGTTCAATAAGACAATTGAATTACATATGAATAAGGGTGAATGACGCCCGAGAATTATTTGACGGTGTTCAAGATTTTTCTTGTAACAGTCAGGTGTCTTAAGATTGTGCATATGGCTAAAGACGGTGGTTTTATTAGAAGAGGTCAAGACTTGTGTTATATTATGTGAATGATGGGATTCTATGTAATCCGTATTTGAAGGTAATGATAACGAATTCAAATCGCAAGAGGTTCTTCAAAATAAAGTATTGTAGAATGTGATCCTTCTGGGAAACATTGTGAGAGTATTTAGTGGCCTATGTGTCTTATACCGTGTGTTCTTATGTACGAGTCTTGTGTGGTAACATGAGTTGATGTGTTATGGTGCTACAGTAATGGCTAATATTAAATCAAGGATGAGTCATAAAGGAAACTGGATAAATGGATCAACTTGTTAATAAACCGAAACGGTATGATAAGGAATACGATTAATTCCTGGTATATGTTTGAAGTAATGAGTCTCGCAGATATTGGGCAATAGAACTTTTGAGTGCTGGCAGTTGTGTAACTTGATATGGGTATAAGGATTCAGTCCTGGCAGTTTAACTTATGCAATGTAATTGGGGAGAAAGAGTTTATGATCTGTTTTACCGTGGTTGGAAAATGAGTGCATTTTTCCTGTTGGTATGCAAGGCTTGGAATGTGTAATGAGTTTTCTCTATATGGGATCATGAAAGTCCTTGACTAGTTGAGTGCGCCGATGTTTGCGGCGTAGGAAAGGAATATGAATTTCCATGTTATCTTAGTGTGATATGGTATATGCGATGTGTCATGGAAAGTTGATAATGGCATATTCAAGGTTTTGAGGTCAGTTCATAATATATGGGGAGTCATTAAAATTATTTAGCAGCGCGGGCAACTGCAGGTGATTTAAAGAATCGATCTTTCTGGTGATTAAGGAAAACGGTACAACTATTCTAGAGAATTGGCAGGGAATATGGTCCAAAAGGACAAGGTAATGTAAACTGATAAGGTCTAGTGGTATAGTGGTATCCTCTTGTTGGATTGACTATAATAACTGAGTCGTTGATGGCATAGTGAAATTTCCGAATGGCTTTCGTGGTATGAATGGACGCTTGATGTGCATTATATATTCATACGGTGGAGTACAGAATTAGGCATAGTGATTCATGTGTTATATATGTGTTGGAGACTGGAAGTTCTCGTTAGTCCGCCTATGCAGTGGTTGTATATCATGTGTATCGACACCGTTTTATGATTATCGGAAATCGGAAGCTCTAGTGGCTTTCTCTCAACTTGATATGACGAATTTGGATTATGATACTTGATTGCTGACTGGTCATCATTGGGCCAGGTTGTCTAGACTAATGTGATATGGACTATGATGGTATGGCACAAATTGCGTAGCGGAGTGCATCAAAGTATGCTCTAGCGGGGTAGTTGCACCTCAGGACCAGCGGACAGCTGGTGGGTATTGCTTTGTCAGTTGGGCCTTCGTGGCGGATATCAGTGCAGAGGTTTCTACCATGGATTCAGTTCCGGTATTGGGGGAACTTTGTCGGATGCGTTTCTTGTGGCCGAACTTGAGGTTATATATGTTTACTGTAATGAGCAATTCGACTCGATGTGCATTTCCTTTTTGCGAGATTTATGCGTGGATCGGGTGGCATGCCGCCACGGGTTATTTTGATCGGGTGGTACACCGCCATGGGTATGGTATCTGGATTGGGTGGCATGCCGCCACAGGTATGTCATTGGAGCGGGTTGCACGCCGCAACTGTGTAATGTGGAAATAGAGTTAGTTATATGTTACCTGGTATACAATACTTCCTCGCTTCTGAGGAAAAGTCCGTATTGAGCATCGATCGGCGAATGACACACCGGTTATGTCCTTTCAGGATTTGATAGCATACATTAATTTTTTCACCATGAGTGAGATTGATTGCTTGGGTTCAGACCTAAATATGTGCATGGCTGACCGTTCTGAGCATGGTGACTTGAGGTGCTTTGTGAGTAATAGTGTTGGATAGAATCATGAGTCGTGGCAAGGCCACGTGATGTTATGACCTTTCGAGAAGGAGTCATGTACTCTATTTCTATAATGCGAGATGCGATCTCAGTTCTATGTTATGATGGTACAGAGGAATTGAATTACAGCTTTTTTGTTTGAGTCAGTTGTCATGATTTGGGTATGTTCAGACGTTTCTTATTGGAGCCTGTGTTGTGCTCGTCGTGGCTTAGGCCGGCGTTGAGGTGTCATATCACCAGTGCGGTGTGTTATAATCAAAATAATCGTTGGAGCCAAAATGAGTGTGAGTATATGTGATTTCAGCTGGTTAGAAAGGTAATATCGAGGTTCGGCTCCGAAATCTATTGTGGTATTAGTTAAAAAGGAAATGGATTCATGAGTGGGTGACCTGAGAGATGGATTCGATATATCGCGTGTTCGGTTGCCGTGGGCATGATGTGAAAGTGTTGGAATAAGACTTTAGCTAATGAAAAAGGTTTTTCAGTTGGTATTTGGTTATCGTGGGAAATTCTTGTGATTAGAGACTATCGTCTCGGGTGATTGGGTTGTTTGATACATCATATGATCTCAACCGGAGTAGTGAGTATTGGTTATTGCAGTGGATTCGAGTGCACCATGAGTATAGACATGGGATTAGCAATTGGTATATGATTTCAGAAAGTGCAATGTGGTTTATCGTGCTGATGGTCTGTAAAGATTTCAGCTATATGGTGTCCGGACTTATGAGAGATAGGGTGACATGTGATCGCCCGAATATATTCTTGGTAAGGTCATTCAGCTATTGGGTTGCTTCTAGTACAACTCCGGGTCCACTCGAGGACGAGCGTTTGCTTAAGTTGGGGAGAATGTGACGACCCGGCCCCTTGTCACGGGAATTACCACCCCGTTATCTTATATTTATGTGTTTTATGCTTTTATATCGGTATTAGAGTCTATCTGGTGAGTTATGAGCGAATTGGATTGAAAATAAGGCATATAGCCTTTTTGAAGGAAACTTGAACATGGAAAGTCAACCTAGAGTTGACTATTTAGTTAGAGGGCTCGGAATTGGATTCTGATGATTTGGTTAGTTTCGGGAGGTGATTTGTGACTTAGGGGAGCGATCGGTATTGAATTTGGAGGTTCGGCGTAGAAATAGGCTTGAATTGGCTAAGGTTGAATTTTGGCGAAATCTGAACGGTAGGTGAGATTTTGATCCAGGGGCCGGAATGAAATTCCGACAATTCCTATAGCTCCGTCATGTGATTTTAGATATGTCCGCAAATTTTCAGGTCATTCGAACGTTGTTTGGTCGGGTTTTTGATTGGATGTTATTTTCGAAAGTTTTGAAGAAACTTAGGCTTGAATCCGTGTGAAAATGGTGATTTTGATGTTTAGGATGGTGTTTTTATGATTGGAAAAAGTTCGTATCGTGTTTTGGAGTATGTTGATGATTTTCGTTGGGGTCCCGGGGGCCTCGGGGTGAATCCGGACCATCATCCGGCATTTTTGATAATGGAAAATCTGCAGAAAATTTGCAGAAACTGTGCAGAATGTTAAGCCTTCGCATTCGCGAGGGCAAGGCCCGCGCTCGCACAGGCTGGGGCCAGTTGGTCATCGCGTTCGCAAGGGGAGGTGCCGCGTTTGCGATAGAGAAAGCTGGGAAGCATCACGTTCGCGTGTGAGAGAGCCGCGTTTGCGAAGGAGGATCAGGTGAAACCACGCGTTCGCGTGAGGCCCTACGCGTTCGCGTAGAGGAAAATCCGACGGTTGGGGAGAATGACCTTCGCGGACGCGTGACTATACGTCGCGTTCGCGATGAAGGAACGGAACAAGGCATCGCGTTCGCGTGAGGGGCATCGCGAACGCGTAGAGCAAAATTACCTGGCAGTGAAATTAAAAACCAGAACAGACCAGTCGCGGGTTTGCACTCCATAAACACAAATTTTGAGTTCTAGAGAGGGAGACTCACGGGAGATTGCTGGAAAATCATCGGGTGTTCATCGGAGGTAAGTTTTGTGGCTTAATTACAACATTTTATCATGAAAGCCTTGGTTAATTCTCTGTAAATGGAAGATTAAATGTGGGTTTTAGCCCTAGGCCTAAAATTGAAGAAAAACATTGAATTGAGTGGGCAAATGGAGTGCGATTTTGGTAAATTTTATATGCCTAGACTCGTATTGAGATAAGGGTTCCGAATATGTGACTTTCGTAATTTTTTGAGAAGCGTAGCGAAAGTCAGGTTTTGGCAACTTTGTGAATTTTGGTTTAAATTGAGTTGTTTTGACTGGGTGTAGTCCCATCGGCCTAATTTGATGTGTTTCTACTATGTTTGATCAGATTCTACGCGTTCGGAGCTTGATTCTCGTGGCAAGGGCACCGTGGACTAGTCGTCGAGCCGTATTGAGGTGAGTAATAGATGTGGGTGATGACTAGCATGTTCGAAACCCCGGTATACCACTTTATGACGCTGTATAGCGGCGAGACACGTACTCTCTTGTGAGTGCGGGGTCGATTGTGATTGGGGACTATGGCTTAGTCCGACTTGTTGGCACTGTGTTATGATATTGGCTATTCTTGAGCCATCGAACCTCCTTCTCGGATGGTTGCATATTATATTGTGATATTGGCTACTCTTGAGCCGTTGAACCTCCTTCTCGGATGGTTGAGTATACTTATGGGCTGTGAGCCAGTTATTGGATCCTACGAGGATCGTTATCATTGTCTTGTGATATTGACATGCAAGTTTTACTACCAGTCCGTAGCTATTACTGTTATCATGATATTTCCAATCTCTGGACCTTGACATTTATTGTTTTCAACTGAAAAATGATAAAAGAGTTTTCAAAAACTACTTTTGAGCCTGCGAGGCTGCATCTGCATATTAGCTGACTGGTAGTGGATCGGGCTGCACGCCGCAACGTATATTCATGATATTGTGCTTTGGCTGTAGGAGCCCCTCCGGAGTCTGAACCCCACAGTGAGCATGGGTACCCAAATTGGATCGGGCTATGCGTTGTAGCAGTCATTTCATGCATTGCATTGCATTTATCTACATCTGCTAACTGTTATACTATATTGTTGATACTTGTTGGTTCTCTATTGTTGATATTGAACTGTTACAGGGCATTGGTTACAGCCTTACATAGTGCTTTATTGTAGATTTCTTATCTACACTGTCTTACCCCTATTTATTACCACTGAGTCTGGCAGTACTCATTTTACTCCCTACACCTTGTGTGCAGATCCAGGTACCTCTCAGCAGTCCTGATCCGGTAGCTGTTCGAGGCGGCTTCTGTAGGATATTCGAGGTAGCTGTAGAGTCCGCAGGACCCGATATTCCTTTCTAATATCTTTTGATTCTGTATTTGCTATTTCTTTCCGCACTTGGTATCTTGTAAACCATTATTACACTCATGTTATTGGTAGAGGCTCATAACTCTTGACCCTTCGGTCTATGGGAGTTGTACTATTTGGGATTTGATCCCCGTATTGGTATTTCTGTCTTCATTGACTTATTTTGTTATGTTTAAATAAAGTGAGCTCCTAGCTCCATGAATGTTGTTGAATGGTCGGGCTGGCCTAGCAGTATGCTGGGCACCATCACGACCGGGTTTGGGGTCGTGACATGGTGAATGTGTTCTGGGGAAAAAGTAGGGTTCCATTTTAATAGGGTAATTCACAATAAAGAACTACGAAATGCAATTCGTAGTTCTTTACTGCGAAATATCAGGGAAATTAAAAAAAATTAATAAATATTTCACAGTATAGAACTGCGAGTTACCTTAACGGACAATTCGTAGTTTTATACTGCGAAATAGGTAGAAAAGTAATTTTTTTTTAATAAAATACTAAAAATGTATCTTATGTTAAAAGGTCATCATTTAGGTTCCGGACTCCAATTAGGAAAATGATTCCATTCAATTATTAGTACCCTCTCTTTGTTTTTCTTATTACTAGTGTAACCTATCTAAATGAGTGTAAAGCTTTAAAAAAATTATATAAATATTATTTTTGAATTAAAATAAATATGTAAATTTATTTCAACAAAGAAAATTGATTATGTATATAAAGTTAATTCAACAAAGAATATCAATTTATACCTTTACTCTCTCTATGTTTTCTTTTAGCTCTTTTAAATACTATCTTAAATTACTTATGAGTAAATATATCTAATTTATTTCATTAATTTCAATATATAAATTTATCTTATCTATGTTCTACTTTTCGAGTATTGTAATTGTATTTGTAATTTAATATGTGAACAAATTTATAATATGTATTCAACTTATTCAAATAATTAACTTGAAGTACTTTATAGTAATTTATTACTTTAAATTGAAAATTTGAAATACTACCATTGTTTTCTAAACGTAAGCATACCTTATTAAACTTATATATGTTTTCATATTTGACCTTATGTGTTGTAAGTTTCTCTGCATATTATTAGTAATCTTTAATTTTTGAAGACTTAAAAATTCTATCTAAATTTTATTAGTAGATATCTAAAACATTTGTGTACATTTTAGTTAGGGGTGTCAATGGTTTGGTTCGGCAGGTTATTTTATAAAATTTATACCATACCAATTTTTCAGTTATTCTATTATGTATAACCAAAATTAGATTTTTCGAAACCGTCCTAATCATATCGGTTTCTCTTCGGTATCGGTACCGTTCGGTTAATTTTTGATATTTTCTTAAGTATCATGTAAAATTCACCATTAGAAATCGAATGCAATAACATATGTTCTTTTATAGAATTTAGCAAAACTCTCTAGATATATTTACTATTTAAAGGGCGGTGACTTAAAAAATAAATAATAAAATATGGTTAGAGTATAAATTTATCAACTATTTTGCAACAACATAAAAGAAACCAAATAAAGGCAAAAAAAAAGTATAAATCAGACGAGTGAAAAGATATTAACCAAGTTGGGACTCAAGAATAAAGTCTATAGAAGATGAAATATTCAAAAAGATAAATCTAAATTATATGAAAGGAAACATATTCATTACATGTAGTTTGATACTCATAATTAGGGGTGTCAATGGTTCGGTTCGGTCGGTTATTTTATAAAATTTATACCATATCAATTTTTCAGTTATTCTATTATGTATAACCAAATTAGATTTTTCGAAACCGTCCTAATCATGTCGATTTCTCTTCGGTATCGGTAAGGTTCGGTTAATTTTCGGTATTTTCTTAAGTATCATGTAAAATTCACCATTAGAAATTGGATGCAATAACATATGTTCTTTTATAGAATTTAGCAAAACTCTCTAGATATTTTTACTATTTAAAGAGTGATGAATTAAAAGTAAATAATAAAATATGGCCAGAGTATAAATTCATCAACTATTCTACAACAACATAAAAGAAACCAAATAAAGGCAAAAAAATTTTAAATCACACAAGTGGAAAGATATTAACCAAGTTGGGACTCAAGAATAAAGTCTATAGAAGATGAAATATTCAAAAAGATAAATCTAAATTATATGAAAGGAAACATATTCATTACATGTAGTTTGATACTCATAATCGCTAGAATACTTGTGTCTTGCTAATAAAGATACTTGAAATAACTTAGTTTAACTAGAAGTAGAATAACAGATTTTAGAAATTAGTATTTTGAGTTTTACCTGTTGGTTTATAATAGTATTCATAATTCCAAGGCCCAAAGGAAAATCTAATGTATAATTATTTTTAAACTTACTAGATAAATATATTTTTCACATGTAAAATTTATTCGGTACGGTTCGATATTTTTTTGGTTTATTTTTATAAAATAAAAAACCTACCATAATTATCGATGTGGTTATAAATTGATATAAAAACCTACGATTTCTTAAAAAGAAACCTAAAAATCGGTTCGGTACGGTACGGTTTTAGTCGATTTTTGAATATCTATTGACACCCCTACTCATAATTGCTAGAATACTTGTGTCTTGCTAATAAAGATACTTGAAATAACTTAGTTTAAGTAGAAGTAGCATAATAGATTTTAGAAATTAGTATTTTGAGTTTAATTACTTGTTGGTTTATAATAGTTTTCATAATTCCAAGGCCCAAAGGAAAATCTAATGTATTACTATTTTTAAACTTACTAGATAAATATATTTTCCACATATAAAATTTATTCGATACGGTTCGATATTTTTTTGGTTTATTTTTATAAAATAAAAAACCTACATAATTATCGGTGTGGTTATAAATTTATATAAAAACCTACGGTTTCTTAAAAAGAAACCTAAAAATCGATTCGGTACGGTACGGTTCGGTCGGTTTAGTCGGTTTTCGAATATCCATTGACACCCCAAATTTTAGTAATGTTTCTAGTATTATTTGCTGAAGGAATAGTTTAGTTTTTAAGCTACAAAAGTGAAGATGTCACGACCCAAACCCGGTCGTGATGGTGCCTAACCCTTATAGCTAGGCAAGCCAGACCAACAGTCGTTTTCATATTAACAATAAGTCCCGAAACCGACAATTTAAGGAGAATATAATAGTTTATCATAATAATCTAGTAATAGTAGAATGATAATAATGAGAAGTGCGAAAAACTGATAATGACATTTCCAAAGATCTGGGGTCGCGAGTCTAGAGCCTCTAAGCAAAAACTGGATAATAAAAATATCTGAACGAAATACTCAAATCCGAAAGTATATATATAAATAAAACTGGAATAAAAAGAGTAGCCAGGTCCTGCGAACATCAGCAGCTACCTCAACAACTCTGATAACTCTGATAAAACGAGACTGCCCAGCTAAACCTCCGGCGTACCTGAATCTCACAAAGGTGTAGGGAGTAGGGATGAGTACTAAGTAATCAGTGAGCAAAAAGCATATAAAATATTTGAAGATAATAAATCCACGAAATACCACAAAGTAAAGCTACATCTACTAGTCCGATACTTACTACGAACTAACAACAACAACAACAAATCATAGATAGCACAAGTACATAACAATGCATGAATGCAATGCAATGCACATGACCGCTACAGCGTGTAGCCCGATCCATTTAACATCGATGGTGCTCACTGGGGGTGTGTATAGACTCCGGAGGGGCTCCTTCATCCCAAGCGCAATATAATCATAATATTCGTTGCGGCGTGCAGCCCAATCTATATTCAGTCATAATATTCGCTGTGGCGTGCAACCCGATCAATACTCAGTCCACATTATGCATATAAGTCACATAACAGTTTTAATTTATTTTTTCCAATTTCCAATTCATTAAAAAGAATATACTTTAATTATTTACTTTCGGCAAAAGTGACTTAGCAGTTCATAATAGTGATTAAAAATAGGACTGAGATCAATGATTTTACAAATCATGCTATCATAATGATATTCATCCTCTAAGGATGCTACAGGTTGGTACAAGGCCCCAAACATGGCAATAAGCCCAAATATATTCAATACAGGCGTATCAATTTCCAATATAGCATTATTCTTGTTTAGGATGGACCAAGTCACAATCCCCAGTCATAAATAATCTCGCACCTGTCATGGGGGTGCGAGTCACGCCCTAAATAGCATCACAATGTGATAAACCGGGGTTTTAAACCCTCAGGCCATCATATATATCAACTACTTACCTCTAACCGGCTGTAGACTCATCTGCAATGCCTTTTCCTTTCGTATCGACCTCTTCGCGCGTTGAATCTAGTCAAAACCACAACGAATACATAAATATGGTCAAAAAAACATAACCCAATCAAAAATACTTAAAAAGTACTAAAATTGACGAAGTTGATAAAACCCGAGCCCCGAGCCCACTTTTCAAAAAATTCCAAAAATCACACCAACGGATTTTTTGTCTCTCCACGAGTCCGTAAAAATAAAGAAAACCAAAACTGGGTCCGTTTTACCCCTCAAATTCCAACTTTACACCTTCTTAGGTTTCAAGCCCTAACCTCCGTTTATACCCCTTGTATCCTTGGTTTTTCAGTGTTTAATCTATGTTTTTATATCATAACAATTTAATCCGAGTCTAAGAACTCTTAACTGATGAAATCCCACGAATTCTCTCTTAAAATCGCCTCATAAGCTCCTTCCGGTTCTAATATTGAAAGAAAACTTGACCTGCTCATTATAGGTATACTGCTCGCACGTTTTACTTCTCCCAATAGATTCCTTGTGAAATTATAATGAATTTAGGCTTTTGAATCACTCAATTTGACCTTATAATGAAGGAGATATGTAGGGTTTAAGATTTGCAAATAGTGCAGGTTTTTAATACGCTATCAGGGACAGTTTCATCATTAACCTGAAAATCTGGGCAACCTTTAGTAAAATGGCCATACAATCCTCATACGATGTCCAAATTCGATGATTATTTTTGCTACGGGTTTGTAATTACGATACATATCTAATTCTTCATTCAAAATAATAATCGGAGCTCATTTGTTCAATATGATATCATTTATGCGAAACGATGTCGAAGCATAAGAAAAACGAGCATAATGCAACCCAAACCTATCCGAAACTCACCTGAGCTCATCGGGATCGCATACGAACATATTAACATGTCACATATGATTATGCAAACTTAGTTGCACTCTCAAATCACCAAAACTAACATCAAAATACCAAATTTACATCGAATTCAAGCCTAAGTTTTTCTAAAACTTCCGAAACATGCATTTGATCTAAAACCCGACCTAAACACCTCTGAATGACTGAAACTTTGCACGCATATCTAAAATCGCCTAACGGAGCTACTGCAACTCTTGAAATTTCATTCCGACCCTCGGATCAAAATCTCACCTACCATCCGGAATTCGCCAAAATCCAACCTTAGCCAATTCAAACCTAATTCTACACCTGACCTCCAAATTCAATTCTGATTGCTCTCCTAAATCATAAATCATCCCCCGAACTATAATTTTATGAATTATAATATTGTTAGTTTTGGCGACAATTTGGTGTTAAATATAATTTATAAGAAATTTTCATAACAAAAATAGATACATTTTTCTTCTTAGGCAATTTTATAAGGATTGAATGTGACGACCCAAAGGGTCATCACTTATTTTATTAATCATTTCGAACTTCTGAGGTCTTGAAAACCTCATTTATAGTTGCCTCAATTTGCGTGCACAGTTCGGGCGCGAAGCTGGAAAATTTTTATGTTGAAATATGTGAAAAATTTGAAGAATTTTAATATTAATATTGATATGGTTGACTTTGGTCAACATTTTTGGTAAACAAACCCGGACCCGTGATTGGACGGTCTCAGAAAATCTGTAGAAAAATATGGAACTTGGGCGTATGCCCGGAATTGAAATCCGAGGTCTAGAACCCCGGTAAAAGAATTTTTCTGTTAAATTGTTTTTTGAAAATGTTTAAGGAAAATGAAATTGAATTTTGATTAAATAGTACTGTTATCGGGCTCTTATTTTAGTTTCGACGCCCGGTACAAGTCATATATATTGGTTAAGCGCTTCCGGTAAAGTTTGGTTGAAAATGGACGTCGTTTGACGTGTTTCGGCCTTATATTGGAAATTTTGGAAATTATGAAATTTGAAAGAATTCTTGAGTTTTAAGGCTCAATTCATTGATTTTGATGTTATTTTAGCGATTTTATTGCGCGAGCAAGTTCGTATGATGTTTTTGAGTTAGTGTGCATATTTGGTTTGGAGCCCCGAGGGCTCGGGAGTGTTTCAGAGGTGGTTCGGGGTGCTTTTGGACTTAGGAAACTGGCAGATTTTCTGCAATTTTTACACAGACACTTTACTCTACGCGACCGCGGCCTTGTACACGCGATCGCACTGCCTTGTCAAATTACTTAACGCGATCGCAGCCGTCTGCACGCGATCGCGTAGCTTTCTGTTCTTCTTCAACGCGATCGCAGCCGTCTGCATGCGATCGCGTAGCTTTCTGTTCTCCTTCAACGCGATCACGACCCTGTTCACGCGATCGCGTAGTACAAACAAGCCACCCCAGCGAAATTCTTCTACGCAATCGCAGCACTGACCACGCGATCGTGTAGTGTTGAACGTTTGCCTTCTGCGATCGCGACCCTGTTCACGCGATCGCGTAGAACAAAATCGTTACCCAGTGAATTTAATCCCAAAACATAACAGAAACGGGATAAAAATCCCATTTCTGTACAACTCTCTTCTCCACAGCTTCTTGGGCGATTTTTGAGCGGTTCTTCATCAAACTTCTTGGATACGATTGGATTAGAGCCAAATTCGAAAGGAAAAGGCATTGCTACGGATTGAATCATTTGTTAACTTTCTAGGTAAGTGGTTGTTCTATCCTAGCTTGAAGGAATAGGAATTTAGTTATGTATGAATTGTTGATTAAGAGTTATTGGTGTCACACCGGTAACAGAGATAAATTGTTGAATTATTATCAATTATTGGTTCAAAACCGATAATTATAAATATTGTTGATGCAGAGATTATTGGTTAAATGCCGGTAATATATATATATTTATGAATTGAGATGGTGTGCCGCGCCAACCACTTATATGGTAAGAAATGGGATCGTGTGGCACGCCGACCACAAAGTGATTTAAATCTTGGCATTTTCCATAGTTGCCGGTAGCCTATTTATATATTTGGGAGCGGGTGGTACGCCTACCACAAGGTATAATTTATTGATACATTTGGGAGCGGGTGGTACGCCTACCACAAGGTATAACTTATTGTTACATTTGGGAACGGGTGGTACTCCTGCCACAAGATATGAAATAAAAAATGAATTGAGACATGAAAGTAAGATTTATTCTATTGACTAGATTACTCTGAATATTATGAGTTGTTGACGGTTATTTCAGAGCAGAGTCTTTCCTTATAAACGTTTGTATATGTATATATATTTCAACTATACAGGTTTATGTGGGTGACTGACCTTAGTCTCGTCACTATTTCGCTGGGATAGGCCAATCACTTACCAGCACATGGGGTCGGTTGTGCTGATACTACACTCTGCGCTCTTTTTCCGCAGATACAGGTTACAGACAGCAACAACGGCAGTAGCACGATTGTGGATATTCTGACTACTGAGACTACGAGGTAGCCTTGCAGGCGTCCGCAGGACCCGTTGTCTCTTCTATCTATGTATTTCATTCTGTTATCTCATGTATTCGAGATAAACAACTTATATTTCTTTCAAACAATTGTGTGTATTATTCTTAGAAGTTCGTGAGTATTGTGACACCAGTCTTGGGTAGTGTATCATGTTTGGGTTTCTGTATCATATTTGATAAAATTGACTAAGTCTTCCGCTAAGTTTAATTATTCCGTTGTAATTATATGTTTTAAATTTAAAGTCTTAAGAGGAGTTTGGTAACTAATGAAAAATGTAAGTAATAGTTGGCTTGCCTAGCTTCCACTAGTAGGCGCCATCATGACTCTCGATGGTGGGAAATTTGGGTTGTGCAAGTTGGTATCAGAGCACTAGGTTGCACGGGTCTCACAACTCACGAACAACCTTAGTAGAGTCTGAGGGATCGGTACGGAGACGTCTGTATTTATCCTCTAGAGGCTATAGAGTTAGGAAAATTTACCCTTTATTCTTTCCAGTCGTGCGACTTGATCTTTCAAATGTTAATTGAACTTCTACTCTATTCTTCCGCAGATGGTAAGAACACGTGCATTCTCATCTGTTGCCAGTCAGGACGGACAACCACCAGTATTACTAGTTAGGGTTGCGAGAGGCCGAGGTCGTGGTAGAGGCTGTGGTAGGGGGAAGGGTGCAGCCCGCACAATAGCTAGGGCGACACCTACAGATCCACTAGTTGTCCTAGTTCAGGATCAGGTCCCGATTGTATATGCACCAGCGGGACCAACTCAAGCACCAGCCGTGCCTATTATTATCACAGGCCTTTATTACCAGTAGCACCAGCCACTTCTCAGGCTGGAGGAGGTAATCAGACTCCTACTACGCGCACTCCAGAGCCAAAAATTCCCCAGGCTCAGGTTCCTGTGATTCAGCCAGTTGAGGCAGCTCAGCCTGTTATTGTGACTCCGTCTAATGATGGTGCAGCTATGTCCGCTGACGCGTTATGGAGATTGGACAGGTTTACCAAGCTGTTCACTACCACATTCAGTGGCACTCCTTCAGAGGATCCCCAGGATTTCCTATATAGCTGCCACGAGGTTCTCCGTACTATGGGCATTGTAGAGACTAATGGTGTGGACTTTGCTACTTTTCGATTATCTGGTTCTGCCAAGACTTGGTGGAGGGATTATTGTCTATCCAGGCCAGCGGGATCAACATTTATGACTTGGGGGCAATTTGCAGAACTGTTCTTGGAAAAGTTCCTTCCAGCAACTCAGCGAGAGGCTCTGCGCAGGCAATTTGACCGTCTTCATCGGGGTTTTATGTCTGTCACACAGTACGAGACTAGATTCGTGGACCTGGCTCGTCATGCTATTATCATACTTCCCACAGATTGGGAAAAGGTGAGAAGGTTTATTGATGGCTTGAATCAGCCAATTCGACTACAGATGGCTTTAGGGGCAGGAACTGAATTCACTTTTTAGGAGGCGGCTAATGCAGCCTGCCGGATCGAGATGGCTCTGTCACAGGGAGCAAGACATGGATCAGATAAGAGATCTCGTAATTAGGGCAGATTTAGTGGTACCTTGTCTGGTGGTAGAGATTCTCATGATAGAGGCCATCCTCCTAGGTCTTATCAGTCAGCTCTTCAGGTTTCTCACGATGCTTCTGGTGATCGTAATTCTCAGCCACGCTACTCTAATCAGCAGCCTATCAGTGCATCACCACTTTGCTATTTTCAGCAGCCGATGGCTTGTTTTACGTGCGGTGATCTTGGGCACATTGCAAAGTATTTCCCTTGAGTTTCTGACAGATCTCACCAGCAGGGTTCTCGTGCCATGATTCAGGCCCCAGTTCCCTCACAGCCTGCCCAGCCACCTAGAGGCGGAGGTAGAGGACATAGAGGTGGAGGTAGAGGTCATAGAGGTGGAGCTCAGACCGATAGAGGTAGAGACCAGCCGACAGCTGATCGTCCTAGAGATACTGCTCAGGGTGGTGGGGCACATCCCCGATGTTATGCACTTCCCGCCGGACCAGAGGCTGAGTCTTCTGATGCCGTCATTACAGGTAATATTTTGGTTTGTGATAGAAAGGCATCATTATTTGACCCTGGGTCTACATATTCGTACGTGTCTTCCTATTTTGCATCGTACTTGATTCAGCCTAGTGATCCACTGAGTGTTACTGTTTATGTGTCTACACCATTAGGCGATTCTATTGTGGTTGATCGAGTTTATCGGTCATGTATTATAGTAATTGAGGGTCTCGAGACCCGTGCTAATTTATTGCTCATAAATATGGTAGACTTTGATATTATATTAGGCATGGACTGGCTATCTCCATATCATGCTATTTATATTGCCATGCCAAGACCTGTGACTTTAGCTCTGCCGAATTTGCCTCGTATAGAGTGGAAAGGAATTTCAGGTCATACTAGTCGCAATGTTATTTCTTATGTTAAGGCTCAGCGTATGGTTGAGAAGGGATGCTTGGCTTATTTGGCCTATGCCCGTGATTCCAGTGCTGAGGTTCCTTCTATTGACTCTGTGCCTTGTGGTTCGCGAATTTCCTGAAGTATTTCCTTCAGACTTGCCAGGTATGCCGCTCGATAGGGACATTGATTTTTGCTTTGACTTGGCTCCAGGCACTCAGCCCATTTTCATTCCCCCATATCGTATGGCTCCGCCAGAGTTAAAAAAATTGAAGGAGCAGGGTCAAGATTTACTTGAAAAGGGTTTCATTAGACCCAATGTTTCACCGTGGGGTGCACCGGTATTATTTGTAAAGAAGAAAGATGGTTCGATGAGAATGTGCATTGACTATCGACAGTTAAACAAGTTAACTATCAAAAATAAATATCCACTTCCGCGAATTGATGATTTATTTGACCAGCTTTAGGGTGCCAATGTATTTTTGAAGATAGATTTGAGATCTGGCTATCACCAGCTGAAGATTAGGGCATCTGATGTCCCTAAGACAGAATTCCGCACTCGGTACGGACATTATGAATTTCTGGTCATGTCTTTTGGGTTGACAAATGCTCCAGCGACTTTTATGGAATTGATGAATTGGGTGTTCCGGCCATATTTAGACTTGTTTGTAATAGTCTTCATTGATGACATATTAATATATTCCCGCAGTCAGGAGGAGCATGCGTAACATCTTGGAGTGGTCTTGCAGACTCTGAGAGATACCTAACTATATGCAAAATTTTCAAAGTGTGAATTTTGGCTAATTTCAGTTGCATTCCTGGGTCATATTGTGACAGCAGTAGGTATTCAGGTTAATCCGAAGAAGATTGAGGCAGTCAAGAACTGGCCTAGACCGACATCAGCCACAGAGGTTCGGAATTTCTTGGGATTAGTGGGTTATTACCGCCGATTCATAGAGGGGTTTTCATCTATTGCAACCCCACTGACCAGATTGACACAGAAAGCTGATCAATTTGAATGGTCCGATGAATGTGAGGCGAGCTTCCAAAAGATGAAGACAGCCTTGGCCACAGCACCGGTATTGGTTTTACCCACAGGTACGGGACCTTATACTGTTAATTGTGATGCTTCCCGTATTGGGCTTGGTGCAGTGTTAATGCAGGATGGCAAGGTTATTGCCTATGCTTCGAGGCAGTTGAAGATTCATGAAAAGAACTATCGAGTGCATGATCTAGAATTGGCGGCGATTATTCACGCATTGAATATCTGGAGGCATTATTTGTATGGTGTAGCATGTGAAGTATACATCGATTATAAGAGTCTTCAGTATTTGTTTAAGCAGAAAGAGTTGAATTTGAGGTAGAGAAGGTGGCTAGAATTGCTAAAAGATTATGATGTCACCATTTTATATCATCCGGAAAAAGCAAACGTGGTGGCCGACGCTTTGAGTAGGAAGTCAGCCAGTATGGGCAGTCTTGCTTATATTCCAATCAATCAGAGACCACTTGCTTTGGATGTTCAGTCTTTGGCCAACCGATTTGTGAGATTGGATATTTATGAACCTAGCCGAGTACTAGCTTGCACGATCGCTCGTTCTTCATTATTGGAGCGTATCCGCGATCAACAATATAATGATTCTTATTTATGTGACCTTAGAGATACGGTTCAGCGAGGAGGTGCTAAACAAGTCACCTTAGATGTTGATGGGATCCTAAGGATGCAAGGGCGCATTTGTGTGCCAAATGTTGATGGGCTTAGGGAATTGATTCTAGAAGAAGCTCACAGTTCACGGTATTCTATTCATCCAGGCGCAACGAAAATATATCAAGATTTGCATCAACATTATTGGTGGCGCAGAATGAAAAAGGATATTGTGGCATATGTGGCACGGTGCTTTAATTGTCAGCAGGTTAAGTATGAACATGAGAGACCTGGCGGTTTATTTCAGAGAATTGAACTTCCTGAATGGAAGTGTGAGCGAATCACGATGGATTTCGTTTCTGGACTTCCGAAGACTCAGAAGAAGTTTGATGCTGTTTGGGTGATTGTTGATAGGCTGACCAAGTCAACTCATTTTGTTCCTATTGCCACTACCTATTCATCCGAGAGGTTAGCCGAGATTTATATCAGGGAGATCGTTCGCCTTCATGGCGTGCCAATCTCTATTATTTCAGGATCGAGGTGCACAGTTTACCTCACATTTCTGGAAGGCGGTTCAACGAGAGTTAGGCACGCAAGTTTAGCTAAGTACAACCTTTCATCCCCGGACGGATGGTCAGTCCGAGAGGACTATTCAGATACTGGAAGATATGCTACGGGCGTGTGTTATTAATTTTGGAGGTTCGTGGGATCAATTCCTGCCGTTGGCAGAGTTTGCTTATAATAATAGTTATCAATCGAGCATCCGGATGGCTCCTTATGAAGCATTGTATGGTAGGCGGTGTCGTTCTCCGGTTGGATGGTTTGAACCGGGAGAAGCTCGGTTATTGGGCACGGATTTAGTTCAGGAGGCCTTAGATAAAGTCAAGATTATTCAAGAAAGGCTTCGCACAGCTCAGTCCAGGCAAAAGAGCTATGCAAATCACAAGGTTAGAGATATAGCTTTCATGGTAGGGGAACGGGTATTGCTCCGAGTATCGCCTATGAAGGGCGTGATGAGATTTGGAAAGAAGGGCAAACTTAGCCCTAGGTTTATTGGCCCATTCGAGATTCTTGATCATGTGGGAGAGGTGGCATATAAACTTGCCTTGCCACCTAGCTTATCAGCTGTACATCCAGTGTTTCATGTGTCCATGCTTCGAAAATATCACGGCGATCCGTCGCACGTGTTAGATTTCAGCACTGTCCAATTGGACAAAGATCTGTCCTATGAGGAGGAGTCGGTAGCTATCCTAGATCGGCAGGTTTGACAGTCGAGGTCGAAGAGTTTTCCTTCTATGCTAGTTCAGTGGAGGGGTCAGCCTCCTGAGGCATCAACTTGGGAGTCCGAGTCTGACATGCAGAGCCGATATCCTCATCTATTCCTTGACTAAGGTACTTCTTTCTTTTGTCCGTTCGAGGACGAACTTGTTTTAGAGGTGGAGAATGTGACGATCCAAAGGGTCATCACTTATTTTATTAATCATTTCGAGCTTCTGAGGTCTTGAAAACCTTATTTATAGTTGCCTCGATTTGCGTGCATAGTTCGGGCGCGAAGCTGGAAAATTTTTATGTTGAAATATGTGAAACATTTGAAGAATTTTGATATTAATATTGATATGGTTGACTTTGGTCAATATTTTTGGTAAACGGACCCGGACCCGTGATTTGACGGTCTCAAAAAATCCGTAAAAAAATATGGAACTTGGGCGTATGCCCGGAATTGAAATTCGAGGTCTAGAACCCCGGTAAAAGAATTTTTCTGTTAAATTGTTTTCTGAAATGTTTAAGGGAAATAAAATTGAATTTTGATGAAAAAGTACTGTTATCGGGCTCATATTTTGGTTCCGACGCCCGGTACAAGTCATATATATTGGTTAAGCGCTTCCTGTAAAGTTTGGTTGACAACGGACGTCGTTTGACATGTTTCGGCCTTATATTGGAAATTTTGGAAATTATGAAATTTGAAAGAATTCTTGAGTTTTAAGGCTTAATTCATTGATTTTGATGTTATTTTAGCGATTTGATCGCGCGAGCAAGTTCGTATGATGTTTTTGAGTTAGTGTGCATATTTAGTTTGGAGCCCCGAGGGCTCGGGAGTATTTTGGAGGTGGTTCGGGATGCTTTTGGACTTAGGAAGCTGGCAGATTTTTTGCAATTTTTACACAGACACTTTACTCTACGCGATCGCGGCCTTGTACACACGATCGCACTGCCTTGTCAAATTACTCATCGCGATTGCAGCCGTCTACACGCGATCGCCTAGCTTCCTGTTCTTCTTCAACGCGATCGCAACCGTCTGCACGCGATCGCGTAGCTTTCTGTTCTCCTTCAACGCGATCGCGACCCTGTTCACACGATCACGTAGTACAAACAAGCCACCCCAGCGAAATTCTTCTACGCGATCGCAACACTGACCATGCGATCGCGTAGTGTTGAATGTTTGCCTTCTACAATCGCGACCCTATTCACGCGATCGCGTAGAACAAAATCGTTGCCCAGTGAATTTAATCCCAAAACAGAACAGAAACGGGATAAAAATCCCATTTCTGTTAAACTCTCTTCTCCACAGCTTCTTGGGCGATTTTTGAGCGATTCTTCATCAAACTTCTTGGATACGATTGGATTGGAACCAAATTCGAAAGGAAAAGGCATTGCTACGGATTGAATCGTTCGTAAACTTTTGAGGTAAGTGGTTGTTCTATCCTAGCTTGAAGGAATAGGAATTTAGTTATGTATGAATTGTTGATTAAGAGTTATTGGCGTCACACCGGTAACAGAGATAAATTGTTGAATTATTATCAATTATTGGTTCAAAACCGGTAATTATAAATAATGTTGATGCAGAGATTATTGGTTACATACCGGTAATATATATATTTATGAATTGGGATCGTGTGGTGCGCCGACCACTTATATGATAAGAAATGGGATCGTGTGGCACGACGACCACAAAGTGATTTAAATCTTGGCATTGGCCATAGTTGTCGGTAGCCTATTTATATATTTGGGAGCGAGTGGTACGCCTACCACAAGGTATAATTTATTGATACATTTGGATGCGGGTGGTACGCCTACCACAAGGTATAACTTATTGTTACATTTGGGAACGGTTGGTACGCCTACCACAAGATATGAAATGAAAAATGAATTGAGACATGAAAGTAAGATTTATTCTATTGACTAGATTACTCTGGATATTATGAGTTATTGACTGTTATTTCAGAGCAGAGTCTTTCCTTATAAACGTTTGTATATGTATATATATTTCAACTGTACAGGTTTATGTGGGTGACCGGCCTTAGTCTCGTCACTATTTCGCTGGGATAGGCTAGGAACTTACCAGCACATGGGGTCGGTTGTGCTGATACTACACTGTGCTCTCTTTTTGCGCAGATACAGGTTACGGACAGCAGCAGCGGTAGTAGCACGATTGTGGATATTCCGACTACTGAGACTACGAGTGTAAGGCCCCGTAAAAATTTTGCGCATAAAACCTAGTGTATTTCATACTGTTATCTCATGTATTCGAGATAAATAGCTTATATTTCTTTCAAACAACTGTGTGTATTATTCTTAGAAGTTCGTGAGTATTGTGACACCAGTCTTGGGCAGTGTATTATGTTTGGGTTTCTGTATTATATTTGATAAAATTGACTAAGTCTTCCGCTAAGTTTAATTATTTCGCTGTAATTATATATTTTTAATTTAAAGTCTTAAGAGGAGTTTGGTAACTAATGAAAAATGTAAGTAATAGTTGGCTTGCCTAGCTTCCACTAGTAGGCGCCATCATGACTCCCGATGGTAGGAAATCCGGGTCATGACATTGAAGTTGAATACAAATTCCTAACTATTAGTTTAGTCCATATAGGTTTTTAAGGTAAAAAAGTCTAGAAAAAGTCAAAGTTGTATAATTATAGTAAACTTCAAAAGTTTTAAATATAGTAGAATATCATAGAGAATTCAAATAAGAAAATGTGTATACCCAAATTATTAGTTAATTTCAATTCAAATGGCTCTTTTATCTAATGTGAACTTTATTTTAAAAGGATAAAAAAGACGAACAATATTTCGCTAAAGACATTCGTGCTTTTAATATAGTATATATATAGATATAGATATAGATAGTTAAGTAAGGGTGGGGCTAGAATATAGGTTATGGATTCACTCGACAATAATAATAATATATTCAGTGAAATTTTATAAGTGGGTCGAGAAGGGTAGTGTGAGCGTACTTTCGGTTTTGTCGAACTCAATAATTTTAGTCCTGACGATAAATTGTCTTAAGAAACTTACTGAATATATACAAATTATTTATTTAGAATCCAGTAACTTAAAATAATAAAATTTTGAACTCATAAACTTCAAGTTCTGACTCTTACCTATGTAACTAAGGAGAGTTTAGGAAGGAATAAATTGTGTGTTCATTGAGTTCAGGTAATTTGAAACGATACAAAGAAGAGTAGTATAATTTTGTGAAAGGATAATAGTGCTTATAAATCAGAGGATGGAATAAATTATAGGCGATAATGAACTCGTGATAATACGTTTTAAATTGTACACTTTTCGTTTCGTATTATCAATCTTTTGAAGTTTTCGCATATTTTTGAGAAAATATACAATAATCTTAATTATAAGAGTATTCTTCATAGCTATAAGTAGAGCATACTCTTAAAATTGGATAGCAATAAACTTGTACTATTAATGAGATTAATGAAAATCAACTGGATTTATTCAAATTAATGAACAGAAATAAATAGACGACCCTTTTAACTTGTTAAAAAAATTTATTTGGACACTTAAACAAAATTACCTATTGAACAATTGATTTATGCTTATCTTGTGCCACAATGTCTAGTATATCTTTTACATACATACATTTTCTTACTTAACCATAATTACTATATATTTTCACCTCAAGTCAATCACTTAACTATTAATAAATAAATAAGTTAATTTAGTGTGAACAGTAATAAAAATCTGTTTAATTGTTTAAATCGGATTATACACATTAGAAAGTATTACTCTAAAAGTCTTAACTTTTTTTGTGTTTTGGTTTCCATGTGGTCCCCGATATCCGTATTGAAGCCCAATTATATCCGCATTAGGGCTGCGTAGAGCAGAATTCGAGGGGAGCGCTCCCTACCAAGGATTTTCATACCAGAGTTCAAACTCGAAACTTCTGTTAAGGTAAGAGTAGGCTCATCCGTTGCACGACGTCCATTGGTAGTTCCTACTTCCTAGAAAGAGTTATTATATCTTAAAGCCAACTTTTTGACACTAATCACAAATGGATTGTAAGTTCTCCTATTTTAAGTAATTACGATGTTGTTTATTACTTAGTAGTGGAATTATCTCTATCATAGCTAGGTTATATTTAGCAAAAAAATTGAGTCTAATTCTTTTGTGTGACGAACAAAAATAAATCACGACATATTCACAATGAAATTGAAATACGAACTTTGAGCGTGGTTGCTCAATAAATTAAACTTTAATACTCTCTACGTTTCATATTAAATGGAGTACTTGCTTTTTTAGTCTGTTTCGAAATAAATGATATATTTTTAAATTTGAAAATAATTCAACTTTAAATTCCTCATTTTACCTATTTTACTCTTAGTGAAAAGCTTTTATAACCACACAAAAGTCATGACCCCACAAAGTTTTACCCCTTAAGCTTTTAAGACCATAAATTTTAAAAGTCTTTCTTTTTTTTTCTTAAATTTTATGCGAGTCAAACTACCTCATTTATTTTGAAAAGGAGAAAGTATATCCCTACCTTTATTAGTGTGACACAAATCAAGAAAATATAGAGAAGAAGGTAACCGAATTAAAATAAAGCATGTAAAGCTAAAATTATGAAAATGATTCCAATCAATTATTAGAATCCTCATTTTCTTTCTTTCTTTTTTTTCCACCTGGAGTGTGTTTGGTATGAAGGAAAATATTTTCCATGGAAAATGTTTTCCTAGAAAATGTTTTCATGGAAAATGAGTGATTTTATCACTTATTTTCTCTTGTTTAGTTGGTAAGTGGAAAACATTTTCCGAAAAATATTTTCTATGTTTGGTTAGAGAGTAAAAAATAGTTTTTTAAGAAAAATATTTTTTTTGCAACTCTCCTACCCCTCCTCCTCCCACCTCCCCCACCCCTCCCCTTCCCGAAGTCTCTAAAAATTGACACAATCTAAAGGAACTAATGTGATGATTTACTTTTTAACGCAAAAATCGCTTATTTTCGAATTGGTAAATTTATAATTTCTAAACCCGTAAACTTCCGAACTCATAATTTTGGAACTTGTAAAATATTGAGTCTTTAAATGATAAATAATAAAATTAAAAACTGAAAAATATATTTTAAAATTTTTTTCGGGGGGGGGGGGGGGGGGGGGGGGGGGGGGGGCAGTAAATCGAAAAAAAAATAAAAATTTAAATTACAAAAAAAAAGTATTTTTTTTGTGCGGGGGGAGGGGTGTGTGGGGGAGGGGGGGGAGGGGGAGGGGGTAGGGGTGGGGGTGGGTGGTGCAAAAAAATAAGAAAACGGAAATTTAAAATTATAGAAAAAAAAATTAAGGTAAAAGAAATTTTTTTTTGCAGGGTGGGGTGGAGGAGTAGTAGGGTGGATGATAACGGAAAAACTGAAATTTTTCTTAAAAAAAATTATTTTTTGGAGAGGGGGTGGGGTGGGGTGGTGAGGGTGAGAATGGTTGAGAAAGAGCTTTGGAAAATGTTTTCTCTTCTTTTGATAAGGAAAACATTTTCCTCCAATTGGAGGAAAATGAATTGATAAGGAAAATGTTTTCCAAAACATTTAAGCCAACCAAATATGGGAAAATTGGAAAACATTTTCCAGAAAATATTTTTCTTCATACCAAACACACCCCTGGTGTCTAATACTCATATTAGGGCTCGATTAAATTTAAACTCGCATCAGAAAGTCTCACATTGGAGTAAATCGCTTCCTAATAAAGACGACTTCATACCCAGAGCTCGACCTCGAAACCTCTGATTAAGTAAAAGAATAAATGGACTGCAAAATAAACTCGTGGCAATATAATTTAAATCTTACGGTTTCTTATTCATATTGTCCATCTTTTTAAGTTTTATGCACCTTTTTTTCGTGACAATTTTCTTGCGTAACACTTTTGATTTGAGCTTCGATTGGATTCAATGAACTTTGGTTAGAGGTAGCTGAAATTAACTAGCTAGCACGTGCCTAAGTTTCGAAATGGTTATCATGATATATTGTTACAATGGAAGTCATTTTATAGCAGGACACTGTCAAAGGAACTCTCGATAATCAAATGTCTCGGGTTCAAGTTTATTGGATGTATGCTAATAAAATATTATAGTATGATTATTTATAAGGAGTTAGATACTCTTAATAGTTATTTATAAGAAAACCGAACAACTTAGCACAAAGTGGACAATATCACACCATATTAAGAGTATTTTTAAATCATTTTTGTCCAACAATGGAATAAGAACCTATTGTTTGCCGCAGAGCCAGAGCCAGAAATTGAAGTTTATGCGTTCAGAATTCTAGTATGTTTAAGTTACAGTATTGTGACGACCCGGCCCGTCGTCACGAGATTTACCACCCTGTAACCCCTTCATTTATGTGTTTTTTATTTTTATATTTGTGTTAGAGTATATCAAGTGGATTGGGATTTATTCTGGTTGGAAATAAGGCATATAGCCTTTTTGAGTGAAGCTTATTTATGAAAAGTCAACCTGAAGTTGACTATGGGGTTAGATGGCTCGGAATCGAATTCTGATGATTTGGTTAGTGTCACGACCCCAAATCCGGTCGTGATGGCGCCCAGCACATTGCTAAGCCAGCCTGACCAATCAATAACAATAACGGAGCTAGAAGCTCTCTTTATCCCACTTAAGCATATCAAAATACGAAACAACAGTGATACATATATCGAAAACGGGGAACCAAGTCCCAAAATGTACCAACTCCCATAGACCGAAGGGTCAAGAGTCATGAGCCTCTACTGAACATAAGTGTATAATGGTTTACAAAATATCAAGTACGGAAAGAAACATCAATACAGAATCAAGAGGCAGTAAGAAAGAATATCGGGTCCTGCGGACTCTGCAGCTACCTCGAATATCCTATAGATGTCGCCTCGAACAGTTACCAGATCACTGCTGAGAGGTACCTGGATCTGCACACAAGGTGCAGGGAGTAAAATGAGTACTGCCAGACTCAGTGGTAATAAACAAGGGTAAGACAGCGAGATAAGAAATCCGCAATAAAGCACTATGTAAAGCTGTAGTCAAATACCCTGTCACAGAATTAATATCAACTGTACCTGTACCAACAAGTACCAGCAAAACAATATAACAGCTAGCAGATGTAGCTAAATGCAATGCAATGCATGATATGACCGCTACAACGCGTAGCCCGATCCAATTTGGGTACCCGTGCTCACTGTGGGGGTTCAGACTCCAGAGGGGCTCCTACAGCCCAAGCACAATATTACTGCGGCGTGTAGTCCGATCCAACATATATACCGCTGCGGCGCGCAGCCCCATCCACTACCAGTCAACTAATATACAAATACAGCCTCGCGAGCTCAAAAGTAGTTTTGAAAACATCTTTTATCATTTTTCAGTTGAAAACAGTAATATCAAGTTCCAAAGATTGGAAATAGCATGATAACAGAAATAGCTACGGACTGGTAGTAACAAACATGTCAATATGAAAAGACAATGATAACGATCCTCGCGGGACCCAATAGCTTGCTCACGGCCCACATGTATACTCAACCTCCCAAGAAGGGGGTTTTCTCGGCTCAAGAGTGGCCAATATCACAACATATAGTATGCAACCATCCGAGAAGGAGGTTCGACGGCTCAAGAATAGCCAATGTCATAACACAGTACCAACAAGTCGGACTAAGACATAGTCCCCAATCACAATCGACCCCGCACTCACATGAGAGTACGTGTCTCGCCGCTATACAGCGTCACAAAGTGGTATACCGGGGTTTCGAACCCGCTGGTCATCACCCACATCTATTACTCACCTCAATACAGCGCGACGACTACTCCGCAATGCCCTTGCCACGAGAATCAAGCTCCGCACGCGTAGAATCTGATCAAATACAGTAGAAACACAACAAATTAGGCCAATGGGACGACACCCAATCAATACAACTCGATTTACACCAAAAATGGCAAAGTTGCCAAAACCTGACTTTCGGTACGCTTGTCGAAAAATTACAAAAGTCACATATTCGGAATACACATCTCGATACGAGTCTAGGCATATAAAATTTACCAAAATCGAACTCCATTTGCCCACTCAAATCAGTATTTTTTTCTTCAATTTAGGCCTAGGGCTCAAACCCACCTTTAATTCTCCCATTTACAGAAAATTAACCAAGGATTTCACGTTAAAATGATGTAATTAAGCCACAAAACTTACCTCCGACGAAACCCCGATTATTTCTCAGCAATCTCCCGTCAATACCTTCTCTTGGAACTCAAAAATGGAGGTTTTGGGTGTTAAACCCGCGACTGGTTATGTTCTGGTTTTAACTTCACTGCCAGTCTAATTTCTTCATCGCGTTCGCGACACCTCTCACGCGAACGCGATGCCTTATCCCAGTCCTTCATCGCGAACGCGACACTCAGTCACGCGTCCGCGAAGACCATTCTCCCTAGCCCGGATTTTTTCCACTACGCGAACGCGACATACCTTACGCGTTCGCGATGCTTTATGAATTCCTTATGCGCGAACGCGACCCAAACCATCGTGAACGCGATGCTTCCCAACGCGGCACCACCCCTCGCAAACGCGATAGTCACCTGGCCCCAGCCTACGCGAACGTGGGCCTAGCCCTCGCGAACGTGAAGGCTTAAATTGTGCCTAGTGATCTGTAATTTACAGCAGACTTTTCATGTTCCAAAAATGCCGGATGATGGTCCGGATTCACCCCGAGGCCCCCGGGACCCCAACGAAAACCACCAACATACTCCAAAACACGATACGAACTTGTTCCAAGCATAAAAACACCATCCTAAACATCAAAATCACCAATTACACACGGATTCAAGCCTAAGTTTCTTTAAAACTTCCGAATTACACATTCCATCAAAAACCCGACCAAACGATGTCCGAATGACCTGAAATTTTGCAGGCACATCCAAAATCACCTAACGGAGCTACTGCAACTGTTGTAATTCCATTCCGACCCCCGGATCAAAATCTCACCTACCGTTCGGATTTCGCCAAAATTCAACCTTAGCCAATTCAAGCCTATTTTTGTACCGGGCCTCCAAATTCAATTCTGATCGCCCCTCTAAGTCAAAAATCACCTCCCGGAACTAACCGAATCATCAAAACCCGATTCCGAGCCCTCTAACCAAATAGTCAATCCCGGGTTGACTTTTCTTATTCAAGTTTCCTTTAAAAAGGCTATATGCCTCATTTTCAATCCAATTCACTCCTAAGTCACCCGATAGACTCTAACACTGATATTAAAGCATAAAACATGAAATTACAACATAACGGGGTGGTAATTCCCGTGACGACGGGCCGGATCGTCACATTCTCCCCAACTTAAACAAACGCTTGTCCTCGAGCGTACCAGAGTGGTACTAGAAGCAACTCAATAGCTGAATGACCTTACCAAGCATATATTCGGGCGATCTCACATCACCCTATCTCTCATAAGTCTGAAACACCATATAGCTGAAATCTCACAGACCATCTGAACCATAAACCGCATTGCACTTTCCGAAATCATATACCAATTGCTAATCCCATGCCTATACTCAGGATACACTAGAATCCACTGCAATAACCCACACTCACCACTCCGGATGAGATCATATGATGTATCAAACAACCCAATCACTCGAGACAATAGTCTCTAATCACAATAATTTCTCACGATAACCAAATACCAACCGAAAAACCTTTTTCATTAGATAGAGTCTATTTCCAGCACCTTCATATCATGTCCACGGCAACTGAACACGCGATATATCGAACCCATCTCTCAGGTCAACCATTCATGAATCCATTTCACTTTTAACTGATACCACAATAGATTTCGGACCCAAATCTCGGTATTACCTTTCTAACCCACTGAAATCACATATGCTCGCTCTCCATAATGACTCAAATGATCATTTCGATTATAACACACGCACTGGTGATATGTCACCTCAACACCGGCCTAAGCCCCGACGAGCACAACATAGGCTCCAATAGAGACATCCGAACATACTCAAATCATGACAACTATCTTCAACAAGAGAGCTATAATTCAATTCCTTTGTGCCATCATAACATAGAACTGAGATCGCGTCTCGCATTATAGAAATAGAGTACATGACTCCTTCTCGAAAGGTCATAACATCACGTGGCCTTGCCACGATTCATGATTCTATCCAAACACTATTACTCATGAAGCACCTCAATTTACCAAGCTCAAAACGATCAGCCCCGCACATATTTAGGTCTGAACCCAAGCAATCAACCTTACCCACGGTGAAACAATTAACGTATGCTACAAAATCCTTAAAGAACACAACCGATGTGCCATTCTCCAAGCGATACTCAATACAAACTCTTCCTCAGAAGCCAGGAGGTATTGTATACCAGGTAGCATATAACTAACTATATTTTCACAATATTCTGTTGTGGCGTGCAACCCGCTCCAATGACATACCCGTGGCGGCGTGCCACCCGATCCGGATACCATACCCGTGGCGGCGTGCCACCCGATCCAAATAACCCGTATCTGTGGCGGCGCGCCACCCGATCCATATAGAACCCTCGCCAAAGAAATGCTCGTCGAGTCAAGTTGCTCATTATGGTAAACATATATAGCCTCAAGTTCGGCCACAAGAAACGCATCCGACAAAGTTACTCAATACCAGAACCAAATCAACGATAGAAACCTCTGCACTGATATCCGCCACGAAGGCCCAACCGACAAAGCAATACCCACTAGCCGTCTGCTGGTCCTGAGGTACAACTACCCCGCTGGAGCATACTCGATGCACTCTGCTACACAATTTGTGCCATACCATCATAGTCTATATCACATTAGTCTAGACAACCTGGCCCAATGATGACCAATCAGCAATCAAGTATCATAATCCAAATTCGTCATATCAAGTTGAGAGAGAAAGCCACTAGAGCTTCTGATTTTCGATAATCACAAAACGGTGTCGATACACATGATATACAACCACTGCATAGGCGGACTAACGAGAACTTCAAGTCTCCAACACATATATAACACATGAATCACAATGTCTGATCCCGTACTTCACTGTACAAATACATAACGCACATCAAGCGTCCATTCATACCACGAAAGCCATTCAGAAATTTCACTATGCCATCAACGACTCAATTATTATAGTCGATCCAACAAGAGAATACCACCATACCACTGGATATTATCAGTTTACATTACCTTGTCCTTTTGGACCATATACCTTGCCAAATTACTAGAATAGCAGTACCATTATATTTAATCACCAGAAAGATCGATTCTTTAAATCACATGCAGCTGCCCGCGCTGCTAAATAATTTTAATGACTCCCCATATATTATGAACTGATCACAAAACCTTGAATATGCCATTATCAACTTTCCATAACACATCGCATATACCATACCACACTAAGATAACATGGAAATTCATATTCCTATCCTACGCCGCAAACATCGGCGCACTCAACTAGTCAAGGGCTTTCATGATCCCATATAGAGAAAACTCATCACACATTCCAAGCCTTACATACCAACAGGAAATACACTCATTTTTAAACCACGTTAAAACACATCATAAACTCTTTCTCCCAATTAGCATAAGTTAAACTGCCAGGACTGAGTCCTTATATCCATATCGAGTTACACAATTGTCAGCACTCAAAGGCTTTGTTGCACAATATCTGCAAGACTCATTACTTCAATCACATACCAATAATTAATCGTATTTCATTTTCATACCTCTTCGGTTTATTAACAAGTTGCTCCATTTACTCAATTTCTTTTCTGAACCATCTTTAACTTAGTATTAGCCTTTACTGTAGCACTACCATAACTCAACTCATGTTACCACACGAGACTCGTACATAAGACCACACGGTCTAAAACCCATAGGCCACTCTCAATGTTTCCTAGGAGTACCACATTCTACAATACTTGTTTTGAAGAACTTCATGCGATTTTTGAATTAGTATTATTACCTTCCAATACGGATACATAGAATCCCATCATTCACATAACATAGAACAAGTCTTGATCCCTTCTAACGAAAACACCATCTTTAGCCACACACATAATCTTAAGGCATCCGTTACAAGCAAAATCTGGAACACCACAGGACTATTCTCAGGCGTCATTTACCCTTATTCAGTTGTAATTCAACTGTCTTATTGAACATAACCACTCGTTCCTCGCTAGAACTTTGACACCGCAAAACATGATTACATACAGATATAATTAGCTATCTTTCTTTTCTATACACCGAACATTCTTTACCAACATAAGTTCACAACATCCTAGTATTTCTTCATATCTACGAAGCACCATAACCTTTATCAAAATTTCCCAACATACCTAGAGACGGAGCCAACACAGCACACGACAGTGCAATCAGTTAATCAATAACAACCTCCCCAACTTAGCTCTGAGTCATACATCAAAGCACTTTTAGCCACTCATAGCCTTCTTACTCAAATGATGCAACAAAGTTCTAGTTAGATTAAACTCAAGTCATTTACAAGCTTCGACGGAGGTTCGAATCATCAGAAATATTAATTCTTTTGCAATTCTTGCATTCATTCACACACAACAGTTACGCCCACTCTTTAGGTGACAAAATGCTTTTCTATGTCCCAAATTTTCCAAAAAATTCGGTAGAGTTTCCTTTGTAAATTGGCCTATCCATCTGCCAGAGAATAACCATTCTAACAATACATCCACAACTCAACAAGATATCACAATGTATTTCAACAACATTAAATCTCAATATTATACGAATCATATTATCACAATTTATACTTGAACCTGCGCTGTACCTGCTCGAATCATAACACATATCAAATACCTTTCAATTACACATAAGGATCAACCCTCCTACTTCTTCTCAATTTAGCATTTCATCACAATACCTTCCACCAGGATACACATAGCAAAATCACTTTAGTCTTCCCGAGTTTAAACTTGTTCCACTACACATAAGGCATTTTACCTTCCCATTACGAGATATGATAAATATTTACCACGCCCATAGCTCAGGGCTACACAACAGTTTAGATAAGAGTCGAACAATTAACAGCTCATCCATTAGTAAGCCTCCCTAATACTCTACAGATCGGCACAAGGCCCCAAACATGGCTACTAGCCAAGTACATAGATATAAGCCCAGTCTAAGTCACTTTACACAGTAATTTATCAATTGGGAAGGATCAAGATCCAAATCCCCAGTCACAATACCACCACGCTCGTCACATGACGCGTATTCCATCTCAGCACAGCACTGTATAGTGCAAAAATATGGGATTTCAAACCCTCAGTACATTATCTATTGCCACCACTCACAAAATCAGCACCTCAATGCTCAAGTCATAAACAAGGTCCAGCCTCAAGTCATCCTGACTGGCCTAACATGAACTCACCGAGATTATATCTCGCCCCTCGTTCGAGGAAATAATAAGCCATAAGGCAATTACATTACTGAGCGCTCGATGCGTACACGGACGTGTGGAAGGAATTTCAAAAATTATATCTCAAGCTGAATCAAGTGCGCACGATAAGAATTCCAAGAAATGTGAAGTGTTTCCTAGAGGTTCGCAGCCTCCCGAGGATAAGTACAGGCGTCCCCGTACCGATCCACAAGACTCTACTAACCGGCTCAAGACTCATGAGGCCTAGTAAACCTAGGCTCTGATACCAACTTGTCACGACCCCAAATCTGGTCGTGATGGCGCCCAGCACATTGCTAAGCCAGCCTGACCAATCAATAACAATAACAGAGCTAGAAGCTCTCTTTATCCTACTTAAGCATATCAAAATACGAAACAACAATGATACATATATCGAAAACGGGGAACCAAGTCCCAAAATGTACCAACTCCCATAGACCGAAGGGTCAAGAGTCATGAGCCTCTACTGAACATAAGTGTATAATGGTTTACAAAATACCAAGTACGGAAAGAAACATCAATATAGAATCAAGAGGCAGTAAGAAAGAATATCGGGTCCTGCGGACTCTGCAGCTACCTCGAATATCCTACAAATGCCGCCTCGAATGGTTACTGGATCACCGTTGAGAGGTACCTGGATCTGCACACGAGGTGCAGGGAGTAAGATGAGTACTGCCAGACTAAGTGGTAATAAACAAGGGTAAGACATTGCAGATAAGAAATCCGCAATAAAGCACTATGTAAAGAGCTGTAATCAAATACCCTGTCACAGAATCAATACCGACTGTATCTGTACCAACAAGTACCAGTAAAACAATATAACAGCTAGCAGATGTAGCTAAATGCAATGCAATGCATGATATGACCGCTACGGCGCGTAGCCCGATCCAATTTGGGTACCCATGCTCACTGTGGGGGTTCAGACTCCGGAGGAGCTCCTACATCCCAAGCACAATATTATTGCGGCGTGTAGTCCGATCCAACATATATACTGCTGCGGCGCGCAGCCCGATCCATTATCAGTCAGCTAATATGCAAATACAGCCTCGCAGGCTCAAAAGTAGTTTTGAAAACATCTTTTATCATTTTTAGGTTGAAACCAGTAATATCAAGTTCCAGAGATTGGAAATAGCATGATAACAGAAATAGCTACGGACTGGTAATAACTAACATGTCAATATGAAAAGATAATGATAGCGATCCTCGCGGGACCTAATAACTGGCTCACGGCCCACATGTATACTCAACCTCCCAAGAAGGGGGTTTCCTCGGCTCAAGAGTGGCCAATATCACATCATATAGTATGCAACCATCCGAGAAAGAGGTTCGACGTCTCAAGAATAGCCAATATCATAACACAGTATCAATAAGTCGGACTAAGCCATAGTCCCCAATCACAATCGACCCCGCACTCACATGAGAGTACGTGTCTCGCTGCTATACAGCGTCACAAAGTGGTATACCGGGGTTTCGAACCCGCTGGTCATCACCCACATCTATTACTCACCTCAATACAGCGCGACGACTACTCCGCAATACCCTTGCCATGAGAATCAAGCTCCGCACGTATAGAATCTGATCAAATACAGTAGAAACACAACAAATTAGGCCAATGGGATGACACCCAATCAATACAACTCGATTTACACCAAAAATGGCAAAGTTGCCAAAACCCGACTTTCGGTACGCTTGTCGAAAAATTACAAAAGTCACATATTCGGAATCCTCATCTCGATACGAGTCTAGGCATATAAAATTTACCAAAATCGGACTCCATTTGCCTACTCAAATCAGTGTTTTTTTCTTCAATTTAGGCCTAGGGCTCAAACCCACCTTTAATTCTCCCATTTACAGAGAATTAACCAAGTATTTTATGTTAAAATGATGTAATTAAGCCACAAAACTTACCTCCGATGAAACCCCGATGATTTCCCAGCAATCTCCCGTCAATACCTTCTCTTGGAACTCAAAAATGGAGGTTTTGGGTGTTAAACCCGCGACTGGTTATGTTCTGGTTTTAACTTCACTGCCAGCCTAATTTCTTCATCGCGTTCGCGACGCCTCTCACGCGAACGCGATGCCTTATCCCAATCCTTCATCGCAAACGCGACACTCAGTCACGCGTCCGCGAAGACCATTCTCCCCAGCCCGGATTTTTTCCTCTACGCGAACGCGACTTACCTTACGCGTTCACGATGACTTATGAATTCCTTATACGCGAATGCGACCCAAACCATCACGAACGCGATGCTTCCCAGCTTCCTCTTACACGAACGCGGCACCACCCCTCGCGAACGCGATAGTCACCTGGCCCTAGCCTACGCGAACGCGGCATAGCCCTCGCAAACGCGAAGGCTTAAATTGTGCCCAGTGATCTGCAATTTACAGCAGACTTTTCATGCTCCAAAAATGCCGGATGATGCTCCGGATTCACCCCGAGGCCACCGGGACCCCAACGAAAATCACCAACGTACTCCAAAACACGATACGAACTTGTTCCAAGCATAAAAACACCATCCTAAACATAAAAATCACCAATTACACACGGATTCAAGCCTAAGTTTCTTCAAAACTTCCGAATTACACATTGCATCAAAAACCCGACCAAACGATGTCCGAACGACATGAAATTTTGCAGGCACATCCAAAATCACCTAACAGAGCTACTGCAAATGTTTTAATTCTATTCTGACCCTCGGATCAAAATCTCACCTACCGTTCGGATTTCGCCAAAATTTAACCTTAGCCAATTCAAGCCTATTTCTACACCGGGCCTCCAAATTAAATTCTGATCGCCCCTCTAAGTCATAAATCACCTCCCGAAACTAACCGAATTATCAGAACCCGATTCCGAGCTCTCTAACCAAATAGTCAATCCCGGGTTGACTTTCCTTGTTCAAGTTTCCTTTAAAAAGGCTATATGCCTCATTTTCAATCCAATTCACTCCTAACTCACCCGATAGACTCTAACACCTGATATAAAAGCATAAAACATGAAATTACAACATAACGGGGTGGTAATTACCGTGACGACGGGCCGGGTCATCACAGTTAGCTTCGGGAGGTGATTTGTGATTTAGAGGAGCGATCGGAATTGAATTTGGAGGTGCGGTATAGAAATAGGCTTGACTTGGCTAAGTTGGAATTTTGGCAAAATCCGATCGATAGGTTAGATTTTTATCCGGGAGTCGGAATGGAATTCCGACAGTTGCAGTAGCTTCGTTAGGTGATTTTGGATATGTCTGCAAATTTTTAGGTCATTCAGATGTCGTTTGGTCGGGTTTTTTTATAGAATGTAGGTTTCAGAAGTTTTGGTTGAATCTTAGGCTCGAACCGACATTAATTGATGATTTGTATGTTTGTAGGTGTGTTTTTATGATTGGAACAAGTTCGTGTGATGAGTTAAAGTGGATTCGTATTTTTGGTTGAGGTCCCGGGGGCCTCGGGATGTTTTCGAAGGGTCAATTAGATGAATTTTGGAGTTTTTAGACTGCTGGTATGAATTGCAGCAGGTGTTTCACTTCTGCGGATGGGGAACCGCAGAAACGGCCCCGCAGAAATGACATAATGGTCGCAGATGCGATCAAGGGCTGGCCAGGACATTTCTGCAGAAGCAGAAGGGTGGTCGCTGAAGCGGCATCGCAGGAGCGTTAGGTGTTCCACAGAAGCGGAAGCTGGTCTGTTGGGCAATATCGCAGAAGCGGAATGGGAATCGCTGAAGTGGTCTCGCAGGTGCGAGACCTAAGCCACAGAAGCGGTCCTCGCTCGTTAATAAAAAGTCGTAGAAGCGCTCGTGCAGGAGCTGGGATTGCAGAAGCGAAAGTCGTCAGTGATTTATGAAAAAGAAGGGTTCGAAATTTCAGAAGTTATAACACATTTGGGGCTTTGATCTAAGAGGCGATTTTGGCGATTTTGAGTATGAAATTGAGGGAATTCATTAGGTGAGCACTCATGGAGGATTGGAGGTGTATTAATGGAGGATTTTTGCTCTAAGCCTAGTTATTAAAAATTATTGATTTGAATGGGCAAACGGAGTCCGATTTTGATAAACTTTATATGTATGGACTCGTGGCGAGATAAGGATTCTCAAAATGTGACTTTTGTAAATTTTTGAGAAATGGGCCCGGGGGTCGGGTTTTGGTAACTTCGTGATTTTCGGTGTAATTAGAGTCATTTTGATTGGGTTACGCTCCTTTAGTCTATTTTGATGTATTCTTATTGGTTTTGATCAGATTTGGCATCCGAGGAGGTCGATTTGCGAGGCAAGCGCAAGACGAGCTAGGACTTTTGCCGATTTGAGGTGAGTGGTAGTTATAAATAATGTACTGAGGGTTTGAAACCCCGTATTTGCACTATACAGTGCTATGCTGAGATGGAACACGCGTCTTATGACGAGCATGGTAGAATTGTGACTAGGGATGTGGACTTGGTCCCTCCGGATTGATAGTTTACTGTGCATAATGACTGAGACTGGGCTTATATCTGTATATTTGGGCTAGTAGCCATGTTTGGGGCCTTGTGCTGATCTGTAGAATATTAGGGAAACTTGTGGAGTTAAATGACCTTGATACTAGGTTGAGCACATACTCTCAATCGTATTCGTAGATGTATAGCATGACACGAACTAGTACTAGATGTGTACTCTACATGAGAATACATGGGGTTAAATGCCCTGTTCTAGCTGAGTGGGCCCGAGAGGCCGAGCCTATATTGACTGAGAGGGGTCGAGGACCCATTGTGAGGTATTGATATATATACCGGATCGGGCTGCACGCCGCAGCAGTATATACATACACATATATTGGATTGGACTGCACGCCGCAGTAATTTATATATAATATATATGTGGAACGGACTGCACGCCGTAGTACTATAGCGCTTGGGCTGAAGGAGATCCTCCACAGTCTGCACACACCCCAGTGAGCACACTACATATTATTGGATCGGGCTGCGCGCCGCGGCAGTATATCTATTATATTGGATCGGGCTGCACGCGCAGAGCCCCTCCGGAGTCTGCCCACACCCCCAGTGAGCGCACTATATATTATTGGATCGGGCTGCGCGCCGCAGCAGTATATCTATTATATTGGATCGGGCTGCACGCTGCAGCAATATGAGTGAGGATCGGGCTGCACGCCGCAGCAGGAATGGATCAATGTTGGATAAGTGCGGGACAATAGTGGACTGGAATCGGACTTATCATTATAGAGATGACTTACCTGTACGGTTATTCTTAGAACTGTTTAGTGATAATACAGGTGTTCTTACTTTCAGTTATTATTTATTATTTGCTACTCACTGAGTTGAAAGATACTCACCCCACTCCCTGCACTTTATGTGCAGATACAGGTGTCCAGGAGGACAGTTGAGCTATACACAGCTGCTATTTCTACTACTAGCTGAGGAGACATTGAGGTAGCTGCTGGCGTCTGCAGGACCCGATCTCTCTCCTTCCTTCTATTTGTGTCTTTTGTCTCTCTATTTAGACTTGGATTGTATAGGGTGTTTCCCTTCTGTTAGAGGCTCAGACTTGTGACACCCGATTCATTGGGCTGTATTTTGTATATTTCTGTTTTTGCATCTATTGTTTCCATTATGAAAACAAGCTATTATCTCTAAATGGATCAGTATTAGTTCATAATTGACTGGTTATCTGGAAATTGGTCGGGCTTTCCTAACAATGTGTTGGGCGCCACCACGATTGGGGTTTGGGTCGTGACAAGTTGGTATCAGAGCCTAGGTTATCAGGTCTCGCGAGTCATGAGACGGTTTAGTAGTGTCTCGTGTATCGGTATGGAGATGTCTGTACTTATCCTTAGGAGGCAGCAGAACCTTTTATGAAAGCTTCAAATTTTTGAAATGCTTGTCGTGCGACTTTGTTAATTCAAAACTGAACTTTGATATTCTATTCTCTCACAGATGGCGAGGACTTGTGCTATAGGACAAGGCAGACAACCAGCATTGCCACCTGCTAGAGGTCGTGGACGCGGTCCTGGTCATGGTAGGGGTAGAGCAGCTGGGGCAGTGCCAGTTGACTCGCCAGCTGTCCCCATTCCAGATAAGCCTCTAGTTGCAGAGGTCCCAGCCGCACCTGTTCAGGCAGTAAGCGGTGCCCATTGTTATTACGGGTCTATAGGAGACCCTAGCTCAGATATTAATGCTTTGCACTAGTCTGGCTCAGGCAGTATCAGCCTCTACTGCAGCAACTACATCTGGGACCGGGGATGGTCATCAGAACCTCGCAGCTCGCACTCCAGAGCAGGTAGTGCAGGGCCTTCAGACAGTTGAGGCTCGACCAGTCCAGCCAGCGTCCCTAGTACAGTCAGTTGTTCAGATTCAAAGGGACAGGGTCCCGGTGATGGCCGACGATGAGCAGTGTCGTCTTGAGAGGTTTAGTAGACTATCTCCTCCTATATTCAGTGGTACTCCGGGCGAGGACACCCAAGGTTTTCTGGATAAGTGTCGTCGGATGCTCCGTACAGCAGGGATTCTTGAGTCGAGTGGTGTATCCTTAACTACTTTCCAATTTCAGGGAGCAGCCTTCACTTGGTGGGAGGCTTATGAGCGTCGTAGGCCGGTAGGTGCGGCACCATTGACATGGCAGGAGTTCTTCACTATTTTCTTGGAGAAGTGGATACCTCGATCTTAGATGGAGGAGTTACGCAAGCAGTTTGAGTAGCTCCTCTAGGAGGACATGACAGTGTCAGAGTATGAGGTTAGATTTACAAAGCTAGCCAGGTATGCATCGTGGATGGTTCCTACTGATCGGGAAAGGATCATGCACTTTGTTGACAGGCTTATTTATCATATTCGTATTTTGATAACCCGAGAGAGGGTCTTGAGTCATTCATTTGAGGATGCTGTTGATATAGCTCTCGACATTCAGACAGACCGTCACCGAGAGCGAGAGAATATGGAGGCCAAGAGGCTTCGTGGATTAGCGAGCTTCAGTGGAACTCAGACTAGAGGCCAGAGTCAGTAGAGCCGAGGTCGCTCTTTTAGATCCTCAGTCGACATGTCCCAAGTATCGTGGGTCATCTTCACATTGGGGTCATCAGGTTTATCAATAGATCCAGCTATCTCTTTGTGTTGTTCCATCTAAGAGTTCATCTCGAGCTCCATCTGTTCGGGGTTCTTCCAGGCCGAGTGCGGCAGTTAGCCACTCTGCGAGGGGTTCCCATCAGTCCCAGCCCCCAGCACCTGGGAGTTGCTTCAAGTGTGGGGAGTTTGGGCACATCCGTAGAGAGTGTCCCCGTCTTGTATCCAGGCTATATCAGTAGAGGGGACAACCCTCATCTTCTGGTCCATCTACTTCAGCACCCGCCCCGCCGGCTAGGGGTAAGGGTCAGGCGGCCAGGGGTCGCCCTTGAGGGGGAGGCCGATCAGGTGGTCAGGCTCGTTGTTATGCTCTTCAAGGCTATTCTGATGCAGTCGCTTCTGATGTTGTTATTACAGGTATTATTTCAGTCTGCCACAGAGATGCCTCAGTTTTGTTCGATCCCGGTTCCACTTATTCTTATGTATCTACATATTTTGCTCCTCATTTGGGCATGAACCGAGGGTGTCTTGCATTGCCCGTGCATGTATCTACCCCGGTGGGTGACATCATTGTTGTGGACCATGTGTACCGATCCTATCATGTCACTATTGGGGGTTTGGAAACCCGAATAGACCTGTTGCTATTGATCATGATCAATTTTGATGTTATCTTGGGCATGGATTGGCTATCTCCGTGTCACGCTATTCTAGATTGTCATGCCAAGACAGTCACATTGGCTATGCCGGGTATTCCAAGGATCGAGTGGTGAGGCATGATTGATTATGTACCCAGTAGGGTAATATCGTTTCTCAAGGCCCAATGAATGGTTGGGAAGGGATGTCTTTCATATTTGGCATTTGTGCGGGACGATGGAGCTAAGACTCCCAGTATTGATTCTGTTCCCGTTGTGCGGTATTTCCCTAATGTGTTTCCCTCAGACCTGTAGGGCATGCTGCAGGACAAGGACATTGACTTTGGGATTGACTTGGTGCCAGGCACTCAGTCTATTTCTATTCCTCTTTATCGTATGACACCGGCTGAGTTGAAAGAATTGAAGGAGCGGCTTTAGGAACTCCTAGATAAGGGGTTCATTCGTCCGAGTGTTTCACCGTGGGGTGCACCAGTCTTGTTTGTTAAGAAAAAGGATGGCTCATTGAGGATGTGCATGGACTACAGGCAGCTGAACAAAGTAACAGTGAAGAACAAGTATCCTCTGCCACGCATTGATGATTTATTTGATCATCTCCAGGGAGCTAGGGTATTCTCGAAGATTGGTCTTCGTTCCGTCTATCACAAGATGAAGATTAGAGATTCTGATATTATGAAGACAGCCTTTAGGACGAGGTATGGGCACTATGAGTTTCTTGTGATGTCTTTTGGGCTGACCAATGCCCCAGTCGCGTTCATGCATTTGATGAACATTGTGTTCCGGCCATATTTGGACTCCTTCATGATCATGTTCATAGAAGATATCCTGGTGTACTCCCGTAGCTAGGAGGAGCATGCGCAACATCTGAGAGTGGTATTACAGAGGTTGCGGGAGGAGAAGTTGTATGCCAAGTTCTCCAAGTGTGGGTTCTGCCTCTAGTCCGTGGAATTCTTGGGGCACGTGGTGTTCAGTAATCGCATTCAAGTGGATCTGATGAAGATAGAGGCGGTGCAGAGTTGGCCTCGACCGACCTCAGCTACTGAGATTCGTAGTTTCCTGGGATTGGTAGGGTATTATCGCTGGTTTATTCAGGGATTCTCTTCTATTGCTTCACCCTTGAATAGATTGACTCAGAAGGGTGCTCCATTTGTGTGGTCCAAGGAGTGTGTGGAGAGCTTTCAGAAGCTCAAGACAGCATTAACCACGACACCAGTCATGATATTGCCGTCCGCTTCAGATTCGTATACTGTGTATTGTGATGCCTCGAGAGTTTGCATCAGATGTGTGTTGATGCAGGAGGGTAGAGTTATTGCTTATGCTTCTCGCCAGTTGAAGCCCCATGAGAAGAACTACCTTGTGCATGATTTGGAGTTAGCATCCATAGTTCATGCTTTGAATATTTGGAGACATTACTTATATGGTGTTTCTTGTGAGGTGTATAGCGATCATCGCAGCCTTCAGCATCTGTTCAAACAGAAAGACCTTAATTTGAGACAACAAAGGTGGCTGGAGTTGCTTAAGGATTATGACATTACTATATTGTATCATCCGGGGAAGGCCAATGTCGTGCCTGATGCTTTGAGCCGAAAGGCGGTCATTATAGGTAGCTTAGCTTATATTCCAGTTGGGGAGAGGCCCTTTGCATATGATGTTCAAGCGTTGGCCAATCGGCTAGTGAGGTTGGATATTTTTGAGCCGAGCCGAGTATTGGCTTGTATTGTTTCTCGATCCTCCTTATATGATCGCATCAAAGAGCGTCAGTATGATGATCCACATTTGCTTGTCCTTAAGGATAGAGTTCTACATGATGATTCCAGAGATGTGACTATTGATAGTGATGGTGTTCTGAGGATGCAGGGTCGGATCTGTGTGCCCAATATAGATGGCCTTCGAGAGTTGATATTAGAGGAGGCTCACAGCTCGCGGTACTCCATTCATCCGGGTGCCGCGGAGATGTACCAGGACTTGAGGAAGCATTGCTGGTGGAGGAAGATGAAGAAGGATATTGTTAGTCATGTAGCCAGATGTCTCAACGGCTAGCAGGTCAAGTATGAGCATCAGAGACCGGACGGTGTTCTTCAGCGTATGGTTATTCCTGAGTAGAAATGGGAGCGGATTACCATAGATTTTGTGATTGGTCTCCCTCGGACTCCGAAGAAGTTTGATACAGTGTGGGTGATTGTTGATTGGCTGACCAAATCCGCACACTTCATTCCGGTACGTACTACTTACTCATCGGAGTGGCTGGCATGGATCTTTATTTGGGAGATTGTCAGATTACATGGGGTCCCGGTGTCTATTATCTCGGATAGAGGTACTCAGTTCACTTCTCAGTTCTGGAGGGCATTTCAGCGGGAACTGGGTACGCATGTAGAGTTGAGCACAACATTTCATCCTCAAACAGACGGACAGTCTGATTGAACAATTCAGATCTTGAAGGATATGTTATGTGCATATGTGATCGACTTTGGAGGTTCATGGGATGGGTTTTTTGCCACTTATAGAGTTTGCCTACAACAACAGTTATCAGTCGAGTATTCAGATGGCCCCGTATGAGGCGTTGTATGGTAGACGGTGTAGATTTCCCGTGGGATGGTTTGAGCCTGGCAAGGCTATATTGATAGGGACTGAGTTAGTTCAGGATGCTTTGGAGAGGGTGAAGTTGATCTAGGAGAGGCTTCGCATAGCACAGTCACGCCAGAAGAGTTATGCGGACCGTAGGGTTCGAGATTTGTCTTTCATGGTTGGCGATAGAGTATTGTTGAAGGTTTTACCCATGAAAGGTGTTATGCGGTTTGGGAAGAAAAGTAAACTGAGTCCCAGGTTCATTGGTCCTTCTGAGATACTTAGGAGGATTGGGGAGGTGGCATTTGAGCTGGCTTTATCACCCAGCTTGTCCAGTGTTCATCCAGTATTCCATGTGTCTATGCTTAGGAAGTATGTCGGGGATCCATCTCATGTGTTGTACTTCAGTACAATTCAACTTGATGGTGATCTATCTTATGATGTGGAGCCGGTGGCTATTCTAGGTAGACAGGTTCGAAAGTTGAGGTCCACGGACATTGCTTCAGTTAAGGTGCGGTGGAGAGGCCGGCCCGTGGAGGAGGCTACTTGGGAGATCGAGCAGGAGATGCAGAGCAGATATCCTCACTTATTTGAGTCTCCGGGTATGTTTCTTGACTCGCTCGAGGACGAGCGTTTGCTTAAGTGGGGGAGTGTGACCACCCGGCCTGTCGTCATGAGAGTTACTACCCTGTTACCCCTTCATTTATGTGTTTCTTATTTTTATATCTGTGTTAGAGTATATCGGGTGGATTGGGATTTATTCTGGTTGGAAATAAGGCATATAGCCTTTTTGAGTGAAGCTTATTTATGAAAAGTTAACCTGAAGTTGACTATGCGGTTAGATGTCTCGGAATCGAATTCTAATAATTTGGTTAGCTTCGAGAGGTGATTTGTGACTTAGAGGAGCGATCGAAATTGAATTTGGAGGTCCGGTGTAGAAATAGGCTTGACTTGGCTAAGTTGGAATTTTGGCAAAATTCGATCGATAGGTGAGATTTTGATACATGAGTCGGAATGGAATTCCGATAGTTGCAGTAGCTTCGTTCAGTGATTTTGGATATATCTACAAATTTTCAGATCATTCGGATATCGTTTGGTCGGGTTTTTGATAGAATGTAGGTTTCAGAAGTTTTGGTTGAATCTTAGGCTTGAACCGGCCATTATTTGATGATTCGTATGTTTCAAGGTGTGTTTTTATGATTGAAACAAGTTCATGTGATGATTTAGAGTGGATTCTTATTTTTGGTTGAGGTCCCGGGGGCCTCGGGATGTTTTCAGAGGGTCAATCGGATGAATTTTAATGTTTTTGGACTGTTGGTATGAATTGCAGCAGGTGTTTCGCTTCTGCGGATGGGGAACCGCAATAGCGGCCCCACAGAAGTGACAAAATGGTCGCAGATGCAATCAAGGGATGGTCAGGGCATTTTCGCAGAAGCGAAAGGGTGGCTGCTGAAGCGACATCGCATGAGTGTTAGGTGTTCCGCAGAAGCGGAAGCTGGTATGTTGGGCAATATTGCAGAAGCCGAATGGGAACCGCTGAAGTGGTCTCGCAGGTACGAGACTTGAGCCGTAGAAGCGGTCCTCGCCCGTTAATGAAAAGTCGCAGAAGCGCTCGCGTAGGAGCGAGCCTGGGATCGC